>JAQGBD010000265.1:0-37441 GCA_034698165.1 Punctoribates punctum | reverse complement strand
AGAGGACTGAGAGTATACCGTCGGTGGAAGAGTAAGGAAGAAAACAGCGCTGAGTTTGTGATGGAAAGCGGTGTCGACAGGGAATGGATATTTTATATCGACACAAGTCTTGGAATCCATCCCAAAGACCTTTTACTTGGTTTTGTGCAAAACTCAGTGACCACTGTCTCCACATTTTCTGTCTTCAAATTCGGAGTTTATTTGAAGATCAAAGAGAGTGATGTGTTTACCAATAAATTTGTGGCCGTTTGTGAATATCGGGTATTATTCGGATAGAAATCAATCAGTTTTTCATTTTTCAATCCAAACAGAGAACTGAGGATCCGATTTGTCGTTCATTTGACAAAAGGTTATCTTACGGTCTGAAAGGTTTTCCCAAACACGAGGATCCCCTGGTTATCAAATATTCGCCGTACAACACATACTTTGAATCCAAAGGCCAGATGCTCTGTGTGTTCAACAAAAAGAACAAGAGCTCATTCCAGTCATATGAGGTGATTAAAAAACAGGATTCACCTGTAGTGGTATCGGAGCCGCAATTCATTACAGAAATGAGTGCCTCACTGTTTGGGAAACTGGACTCAGTCGTCGATTACAATTTTGGTGAGTCTCAGTCGGGTTGGGTTCTCCTGTTCAACATCTCGGGTCGACCCAAATATTGCTTCACTCTTGAAAACCAGGGACTCTCTAAGGAGGTTATACTTTGATGTAAAGAATGTCTTTAAACTCAAAATTTGCTTTCAGTGCGAATCCGAAAAGAAAATGCGACCCCTTTTTGAAGACTGCTTTCGAGTGACGGTCCCGACAATGACTTCTTCTGCCGAAACTGATCCGAATGGCGAAGACATGTTTGTGGTTATCCTTATTCTGGTGATAACAGGAGTGGTGATTGTCATCATCGCTGTCATCTATGCATTGTTTTTCTGCTGCAAAAGAAAAAGAAAGCCAAAGAATCTGACGACGAGTTCAAATGTGACGCCACAGACGTCGAGTAAGTCATACAATGGTTTCCAAACCCATAATTGATTTACTTTTTTTTCAGTCAAAACCGTGTCCTCGGGCTGGTCTAAAAGGGGACTTTCCTCTACTTCGACAACAAGTTTGTTATACCATTCAATAGAAACGATTGGTATTAAAAGTAATCTCTTTTTAGAGACAACCAGATCGAAGAAAACTCAGGTCAAACCTCCGGTCAAAACTACGGCAAAAACCGGGGCCACGAAACCAAAGGTGTCGTCGACTAAGCCGTGAATGAAAACTCTGAACAAATTATTTAAAACATTTTTCGCCGAATTCTTCTCAATTTTCAATTGATTTTTCATTATTTTGTTTTTTATTCTTAAAATAAATACTTGTTTTCTGAGATTCAAATTATTTGTGTATTTATTAAAGAATTTTATTTTCAAAAATTTTCAAAACAGAGGACAGGACTCAAAGAGATCATTCTTTTTAATAATTCATATTTCAGTGAAATTCATTTTAAAAAAGATTTTCAAAAAATTAATTCATTGAGTTTTCAAATCGTTTTTCAAAAGGAGTTTTAATTTTCAAATTAAGTGCATTTCTTAAAATACATTAATTTATTTCACAAATAATTATTCAAATATTGAGAGAATTCACGTAAAATATGAAATCAAATCTCAATTTGAATATAATTTAGTCTAAAATCAGTTTTCATTGACTTAAATGACAGAAATGTTTCAAAAAGTAATTCATATTTTGATAATAATTTTATTGATTAAACTCAAAGGTAAGCCTTCATTAACTCATCCATAGATTAACACAACCTTTCCTCCAACAGAGAGCCAAGGGAATGACCTGGCTAATTCTGATCCCAATTTGGAAAACCCATTGATTCCAGAGAAATGGAGGCAATGGTGTGGTAACCGTTATATCCCGAAAAATATCTCATTTCCGAAGAATTGTTTTATGAATCCAATTGAGGATAAGTCGGTTCCCCAACCCTTCGAAAACTTGAGAAACAAAGTGTCCGACACTTCTACCAGAGTTCTGGGTGGACGAGAGGTAGAAAATAATGAATCACCCTGGACAGTGCAAATAACCAGAATGCTTCACGACACCGATGGTCGCTATTCCCACGATGTTTACGCCTGTACTGGAGTTCTCCTAACGATGAAACACATTCTGACGGCAGCCCATTGTTTCGAGTAAGACATAGAACACTATCCTTGGTATTAATCGATTACAAATTTCTTTTCAAACAAAAGCAATAAAAAGAAAATCAGAGTTTATGTCGGGAACAATATGGGAAGTGCCAGGGGTTGGAACACTAATGAGTACCACTATTATCAACACCCGGGATATATTCCAAGTGTAACCTTTCCCAATGGAACCCATTTTTACAATAGTAAGCACGACATCGCAGTTATGGTACTCAACAAATCTGTTGATTGGGACCAATGGGGAACTCATGAGGGAAGGCCTGACCTACTAATCAACACAATATGTCTGCCTAAAGAGGAAGACCGCAAACTATTCGACGGAAACCCATACAGAAATGCAACGATTTATGGATGGGGTAAATACAGGCTTCAAACACCTGCTCCTCGGCTTCGTAGGGGAAATGTCTTTGTCAGGTATAAGTCGGGAACTGACTTTAGGCAATTTGAATTCAAAGCTGATGGAAATGAACCAAGAATTTGTACTGTAAGTGTGCTTGCTCATTTATTTTGTCAGGTTTGTAATCCATTAACTTCAGGGCGATTCTGGCGGAGGTTTAGTACAATATTCGGATAAATTTGAGTCCAGAGCCGTTTTAATTGGAATTAATGTTGCATTTGAAAGGATCCAACCATGGGTGGCAAACCCACCTTGCGACTTTGAACATATTGGGCAGGCTAAGGCCACCAGGGTTGTCTACTATTTGGATTGGATTAATGAAAAGATCAATCAATCCTTAAGAACATAAATAAAGTCATTCTTCAAATATCTTATAATTAAGGAAATAATCAGAAAACGAATTATAACTCAAAAAATAACAGATATTTAGATAAAAGGCATATATTTTACAATAGATTTTACATTCGATACACAAATGCTTTCCAAAAGTGATTGAAAGTGTGTTTCGGATGAGTTTAATAATCAAAAAAATTCGATAACAAGTTATTCCCCACTATTAGGAGGGCGTCTGGAAGTGCTTAACACTCATCTGATGGAAGGGGTTCGGCGGTGACTGAATCGGAGGCCCCGGTCTGTGAATGTTCTCAAAGGGACCGCTTCGGAGGATTTGTGGAACGTTTTCAGGCGATCGGTGGCTGTTATCGAGGGTCGCGTTTCTGTGCACATCCCTCAGGTGGGCGTTCAGAAGGGGTCGGCTGTGGAAACAGTGAAAGCATCCAATTATTGGACAGTTGAAGGGCCGCACGTCTTGATGTCGGTTCATATGAGCCTTGAGCTCCCGGTTGGAGCCGTATCTGTGGCCACACTCAGGCCAAGTGCAGACATAGGGCTTCGTGTGCTGCAGTTTATGCGAATACAGACGCTTTCCGGTGACAAAAGTCTTTGCACAGCCCTCGAAATCACACTTAAACTCCCGGAGCCCCAAATGTGTGCGTTTGTGGTCATTCAACAGTTGCCGCGATTTGTAGGTCACCTTTGGATCAAATCAATTGGTTAACAAATTGTCTTCAATTCATAATCAATTAGAAAATAATAACTAATTGGTGTTAAACAGGGTATAAATGACTAAAATCGAGGCATTAAAGAGAGTAAACAGAGTTTAATAGAGAGTCCCTCCCTCTGGTCATCACTGAAAATGAGTCTAAAACTGAATTTCAAACGAAAAAAGACTGAAATCAATGGTAAGAGAGGACTGTCTTACTTCACATCCGGGCCAATCGCAGAGGTAAGGCCTGGCCTCCGAGTGAACAGTATTTGTATGCCGTCTGAGTTCCGACATATGAAAGAAACTCATCGGACAGTCCTTTTCATTGCATTTGAATTTCCTTATGTTCTGGTGTCGGGTCTCATGTGAGTAGAGGTTCTGTTTGTGCGGAGTCGCGAACTTGCAATTGTCGTATTTGCAGCGATACATGACATCGGGCTTCTCGTGGCGGCGCCGGTGCTCTTTCAGTTTGTCCTCGCGGGTGAAACAGCGGCTACAGACCGGACACTTGAACGGCTTCTCCATCGTGTGAACGCTCCGGACGTGTGACGTCAGTGCGTACCGGTCTCTGGCCATGTATTCACAGCCGGGCCAATCGCAGCCCAGGTTCTTAACCGGACTGTTCTTCGGGCGGACCCTTTTCGGGGTCCGTTTGGGCACCAGAAGTGAGTTACTGGCCATCGAATTGCCCTCAATGTCGACATACGAGTCCTGGTATTCGTGGCTCTCATCGGACTCCTCGGAGTCGGACATGTCGTCCCCGTAGTCGTCATTAGGCCTGTACTTCGGGTTCACTCCTTTGCCGTTCTGTATGAATGTCTTAATCAGTTCCTTCAGATTCAATTGGGAGCCGACCGGTTGTGAACGCAACTGATGTGTGATTTGGTTCTCCTCTTTGAATACCTTCTTATAGTCTGTTTCCAAGTCTTCCAACACATTAAACATGAATTGATTTTCAACAGAAGTGCAGTCATTTGTGTTGTTATTGAAGATAATAAACATTTTCCGATACTTTTCCAGCAATTGAATGCATTTCTGGTAATAGACAGCATCGGTGAGCACCCGGTTGTGCTCTTCGCGCAAGTGTTCGAACAGTTCCTTGAGCTCCGGTTCGGCCATATCTTGGATACTGTCCGCCAATCGAGGGATCAATTAAATTGATTCAGAGCTTAATTAACTGCAAATACAGCCAAACATATGAATGAGTGACACAAACGCAATGGTTATCCGTTGCCATAACGACCACAAAATGACAAACAAGCGCTCAAATTGAATGCTCACAGCCTAAGGAAGGGCTGTCCTCCTGTCTGCGCATCTCTGCTCACACCGCACACCTCTCCTAACGCACAGCGATTACCTCAAACAAATCGATTATCAAAGAACAGGAACATTTAAATATCAGACAAAAGAGTAACTGAAAAATATTCTGTTTATTATGATTTCGGATAAACTTGGACTTCCCGGGCAATTACCTTGCTCATTTATTGATTTATAAGGAAAACAAACAGGAAAAATTATCTTTCTCATTTATATTCAGCCTTCTTTGCCAGGAATTAATATTTGAATAGCTTTTCCTCAATCAAAAGGCCTTTCAAATCAAGATATTCGCCAAATAAACGGTTTGCTTCCCTCTAGAATTGATCAAGGTTGTGATAAGACACTACAGATCAGTAAACAAGCAATTAATTACCAAGATTTCAAGTTTTGTGAGATCTGTGAATATTGTTTGGTCGGCGTTCAAGTGGTAGAGAACTGAAAACAGTTTCTGAAGTAATAGAAAAATCTTTGACTCAGTTATCAAATGTTGTAACGAATTGTTCCGATGGTTGCCATACTTCTGGCCATTAATTCGTATGCTTTCCGACAAATAGCTCTTAAGAAAGGGTTCAATAACTGAGTGACAATTCCTATCGTAAGACATGTCATTGAATTCGAGCCAATTATCAAAGACAAGACCGAAATCTCGACCTCTGAAGCCATAACTGGAGAACTCAAAGTCCGACAAAACTATTCTCTCTTCAAATTCGTTGTCTTTCGTCAGGTTTTTGACTAAAATGTTATTAATTCCGAAGTCATTGTGACTGAAAACTATAGGAGACTCGCATTTGTCCAAAACTTTGACCAAGAGCTTGAACTCAGCCTCAAAATCATTATCAATAAAGTATTTCAACTGATTTTGTTGAATGAGTTCAGAGTTGGGACACCTTTTATATGAGTTCACGTTTTTGTCAGTAAACGACTCATTAATCCAATGGGAACTCCGTTTTATGGGAGGACTTAGGGAATGGACTTTTGCCAGTTTTCTACCCAGTTCATTAACTAGCAGATCATTCTTCTGATCCATTTCGTTGAAATGATGGCACTTTTGATAGGAATAAATCAATTATTCAATAGTCTATAGAATATAAAATTGTATCATGGTCAAAAATAAAACATTGTGTCCGCACTTCTATGTATTCCATGAGAACGGCATCACTGGCTATGCCGTAGATTTTCGGTCCCAACCCATTGTCTGAAATGATTAGACCAATGATGAGGTCAGTGAAGACACTCTCGTTTGCATCAAGAGGTCGATCACCGGTTCGATAGAGTTTAAAAGCGATTTCAGTGGGATTTCCATCCCTTGACTCCGAACTGGAGCTGAGTTTGCATTTAATCATTTGATTAGTGGTTCCGCCGATAATCGGCTCAAACGAGAGTTGATTTGCGTCGACATTAAGCCAAACGTATTCCGAACACAACTCAAAGCACTTCCTCTGTATTTCTTCAGACAATTGATGACTCATTTGATCCACAAATAGAAGTGCTGTTCAATAATCGCTATCATATGTTCATAACACAGAGATATCAATGGGAGGATCAATAAGCAAGGTCATTCACAATCCAATTATAAATAAGTATAAAATTTATTCTCAGAGAAAATGTTTTCAATAAATTACTTGAATTCAAATTGAATTTGAGGTAAATTTACATTTTTTAAGCACAAACATCAACAGAATTTCCACCTGAGCTGAGCACAAGAACTTCTAGTCTAGTTTAGAACTAAATTGAACTTGCTCACTCTCTGGACATGATAAGAATGGACAACAAAACCGTAAACAAAGCTCAGGCTATAAAAGAAAAGTTGAATTTATAGACAAAAAACAATCGAAATTATATTAAATAAATGAAAATCTATTAAATATATATATTCTACAGATCTATAAAAACCTATAGATCTATAAAATCTATTTCTTATTATTCTTATTACAGTTATATTTGTGAATCTTTTTCATATGAGTTTCATAATTGGTTTTCGAGAAAAAACTTTTACCACAACCGACGAAATGGCAGTGAAATGACTTAACGTTCATATGTCTGTCCATATGGTCGGAGAGGAGCTGTTTAGCGGCATATCTCTGACCGCACTCAGGCCACGAACAGACGTAAATCCTGTCGTGTCGTCTCAGATGGCGTTTGAGGTCACGTTCGACGGCATACCTCTTCTGACACCCGTCGATATGACACTTGAATTCGCGCTCACATTCATTGACCACTTCGTGGACTTTGATTTTGTGTTGTTTTAACTCATATGACGTGAAATAACTCATTTCACAGCCAACTGTCCCACACTTATAGGGCTTAATATTCATGTGTCGGTTCATATGAATGGTTAGGTCCTGTTTGCTCTTCCCGTTGAACGCACACCCGGGCCAATCGCACGGGTACTTCCGGGCCCTGTCCGGGTTGGCCTGACTTCTATGGGCTTTCATATGACTGTAATAATTCCATTTAGTCTGAAACGTCTTAAGACATCCCTCGATATCACATTTGAATTGGCGTTCGTCCGAATGGATGGCTCTGTGGTTGATAAGGGACTCCTTGATCTTGTAGGCGGCGCTGCACCCTGGCCACTCGCACATATACGGCTTCTCGTCGGAGTGGGTCGTCGTCTGATGCTTCCGAAGACTGCCCGAAGAGGTGAACGCCTTTCCGCAGTGGTTCATATCACACACAAAGCTCTTGGGCTGAGACCCTTCCGTCTCCTTCTTCTTGGGTTTGAAATTCTGGTGATTCTTCTGATGGCTTTTGAGGAACTTCTCGATCGCAAAACACTTGGAACAGAGGTCGCACTGGAATGGCTTCTCATTGGTGTGACAGCTGCTGATGTGTGCCATCAGGTCATCCCTTTTTGAGAACTTGCGCTCACACCCGACCCAATCACAGGTGTAGTTATAGTAAACGTATTTCTTTCTCTGTCTCTTCTGTCCATTACTTGCGGCGGTGTTTGTCCGCCGTTTGGTCGCCTTCTTTGCCGTCGGAGTGAACTCTTCGTCCGACAAATCGTTGTCTTCTGAGTTGGAGTCTTCGGCAAAGTCTTCATCTTGTGGTACAAAATCATTATCTTTGGACTCGTCGTTGTCGTCGTCGTCGTTGTGGTCGTCGTCGACGTCCTCACAATTGTCTTCAAATACATAATCAATGGTTTCGATCTTAATATTAGATTTCCGGTGATTTGTCTCTAAGCCTAAGGTATGGACTTCGAGAAGATTATTGAAGTCTTCCTCCAAATGAGTGAAGACTTCTTCGTTTGCAATATTTTGTTCACAAATGCAATTGTTTTTGAAATTCGTTAAACAATTTCTGTATTTCTCTAATAATTTAATACACTTTTGACTGAATCTGAGATCAGAAGAGATGTCCAGATTGTCGACAACCGGTTCCTCACATTTCTTAATATCCAAAACATTATCCATATTTGGGATCAAATAAATTAATTGCAATTAAAAGGAGTCAAATGTGTTGTAAACAAACCAAAAGTCGTTTGTTTGCAAACAGAGAGACAGATCCAGTGGTGACCTCTTCCGACTCATTTTCACTTTTTATTGTCCAAGAATCAAATCAATAGCATTGAAAACTGAACTCAAAGATTGCTAGAGTATAATATTCCCGAAACTAAACAAGCAATCAGTCATTAATTGCTATAAAAATTGATTAAAAATCATAATTAAAGCAAAAACTTTGAGACAATTGAAGGCTTTTGAGTGAAACCAATAGCTGTTTGTCAATAGTGTTGTCATAACAACCGGTCAGACATCAGTCAAAACGTGTTTTTTCCGACATTTAATAAGTGGACAAAAACTCGCTTTTATTTGAATCAAGGAATCAATTAAACAACTGATCGAAACAATGGCCGCAACTGTGGATATGGAGCTGAAGAAGGCGTTCCAAGAGCTTCAGATTCAGATGATAGACACGAAGAACAAAGTGAAACAAATCGATCTCCAAATCGAGGCGTTGAAGAGGTCTTCACAGCACTCGAAGATCACTTTGACTGAACTGAATGGTCTGCCAGAAGAGACCAATTTGTATGAAGGCATCGGAAGAATGTTCGTAAAGAGGGACAGACCCGGAATCAACAAACTTCTGGAGCAGCGGATCGTAACCAACGACGAAAAGTGCAAACAATTGGATCAAAACAAGACATACAACGAGACAAAAGTCAAAGAATCGGAGAACAACTTAAGAGAACTGATTAATCAGAAGAAACTCAACAAATAAACCAATTATTGTGTCATTTGTTAGACGTTTTTGTCCCCAAAAAATGGGCAAAAGTTTCCCTCATTTTCTCTCTTTATTTAAATTTAAAATAAAATCAAAATTTATTTGACTTTTAATCAAAATTTTATATAAATATTACAGAAAATGGTTTCAAAACTCATTGGGTTTTGAAATAAAAATAAATAAATTTCGTAAATAAGTAATCAATTGAAAGGATTCCATGAATTATCAACAAATGGGTGCCCGAAGTGGACAGGGATTAGGAGTGGGACTGCTTTATGTGTCGCATCAGATCTTTTTTGGTGAAATAGCTTCGATCGCAGCCAAGGAAATGGCATTTATTGGCCTTAATGTCCATATGTCTGTTCATATGGTCGGACAGGTCTCGGGAAGTGTTGAATGTGTGGCTGCACTCAGGCCAGGAGCAGACAAAACGGGCCACATCTATGTGGAGCCGCCTGTGTTTAGCCAAATCACGTTTGTTAAGGAAACTCATCGCACAGTCCTTATAATCGCAACGGAATGACTCATTCTGTTCGTGGAATTTCATGGAGTGTTGTCTCAACTCGAATGAAGTGAAATAACTTTTTCCGCAGCCATTGAACTGACAAATAAAGGGCCGAATATTCTGGTGTCGGTTCAGGTGTTCGTTCAGCGCCTGTTCCGACGCACAGAACTGTCCACAGGCGGGCCAACTGCAGGGGAACCGTTCGTTTTTGGGGCCGACCCCATGACAGCGCATGTGTTGGGTTAGTTTGCACCGGATTTTAAAGCTTTTATTACAGCCCTCGACCTCACACTTGAAATTGCGTTCATTGCTGTGGACAGACTTGTGGTTAGTCATGGCTTCCCTGGTCTTGAAGGCGGACTCACATCCGGGCCAATCACAGGGGAACGGCCTTAAGTTCAGGTGCACTGTCTTCGTGTGTTTGCGCAGGTTTTGCATACATTTGAATTGCTTTCCGCACCCGATCTCCGGACAAATTATCTCTTTTTGGACCTCAAATATCTTCAGTTTTGATTTGAGCTGAGCTCCGGTCAAAGCCTTCCGCTTCTTAGGGCTGGCCTTCGAATGGTGTCCACTATTTTCTTCTGGAGATTCGTCGTATCCCTCATCAGAGGCCTCGGTTTTGGTCATAAGTTTACTGGTTTTGGGCCCTATTTTCGAGGCCTTCCTCATAGGCTTACCCTTTGGAACAACCGATTTGTGATCTTTTGTTTTGTGAACTTTGAGCTCATATTTTGTTTCAAAGGTTAGTTCGCATTCCTGGCAAACGATCTGATGTCTGGATTCGTGTGCTTTGTATTTGTCTTCGAAGATGGTCTCGAAGTCGCAGTTCTCGTGAATGCATTTATACTTCTTGTAGTTCTTGTGGTTATTCCTCACGTGTTTCACCAAATGGTCGGAACGGGAGAACGATTTGTCGCAATTCAGACACTCGAACGGCTTCTCAAACGTATGACAACCCATAATATGGCGCTTCAGATGGTAATTGTCCTCAAAATTTCGGGAACAGCCCTCGTATTCACAGACAAACTTCTTTTGCGAGCCATTGTTGGAAGTGTTGGCCTGTGATGTGTCCACGTCTTCCGTATTCTGAGTTTCATTGGCTTCGGAGGTGTGGTTCAAGTCCTGGTCATCGCCACTGCTTTCCTCCTCGTCTTCAGAGTAATCACTGGAAACGCGTCTTCTCTTCGGCTGAATATCATTGAAATCAATGATATCTTTGCAGTCATTTAAGAGTTGTTCCGTTTTGTCGATCAGATCAGCCGTTTGGACAGCGTTCTGATCCGTGGGGTTCTGGTCTTTGGCGGTCTTTGTGTCCATATATTGGTCATAAAATACCTCCAATTTATCCAATTTTGTCTTATTATCGGTGTTTGCAGAACAGGAACAGCTAGTGTTGAACAATAATAGACATTTTCTGTAGGTTTGGAGCAGTTTTTCGGTGACCTTAAGCTCTTTTTCCAGTTGTCTGTTCTCTTCAATGAGAACAGAGAAAGTGACCTCTTCTTGAGTGGCTGTCATTCTTCATAAGTCTATTGATATTATCAACAGTTTTAGTATTTAATCACATAATTAGTAAATGAGTTGAAACCAAATGACAACAAAACAGAGAAAAACAATGAAAGCGTTAGTAAACAGTCTGTTGTCATAACAACACGTAAACAGATTTTCTAACCCATAAAAATTGGTTTTTAAAAAACTTTGTGCAAGATTATTCCTTGAATTTTCTGATAGATTCCTGTAAAAAATACCAGGCATTCTTGGTCAGATTATTTTGAATTGAGAAATCTAGGTCTGAATAATAATTAATGAGAAGGAGTACCTTGGTAAGCAAGTTATGATTTCCTTGAGGAGTACCCCAGTGACAAAAAATTCTAATTATTAAACTTGAAATTTTAAAGTAAATGATCTAGAACATTTCATAATAATTGCCTCCAAAATATCAATTGACACCAAAGTGTGAATCCCTTTAAGTGGATTAGGGCTCAGACCTCACAGGAAGTGAAATATGAGAAGACATCGAAAATTGATTTACAATAAAAATGTTTTATTTGTTTAAAAAATTATTTCAACTGTGAGTTGAGTATCGATCAGTCAGTCTCTGATTGGCTTCAATTTGTTCAATAAAAAGGGCAAAAAGAGGGGTAAAAATTAGGCGAAGTGTCAAATAAAAGTTAGTCATAGTTCAGTGTTTAGCCCATTATTCTGTCCCAAAGTCTTGGAGTCAGTATTTCTCGACACTAAACAGATCAAAGATTTCTAAAAGAGCTTAAACAGAGTTCCGCCGAAAAAAATGGATCCGATGGACGCCCAGTTGATCGCCGCTATTGTAAGGTCTATTGAGGCCCTGGAACAGTTTTCGGAACACCAGAAAGTGTTCAATTTGGCGCTACTCTACGGATTCTTGGTGTTCATAGTAGTGGTCTGTCTTCTTGATGTCATGAAGAATGCCGACGTTCCCCGCGATGGATACGAAGACAGAGATGACCGTCGGGATGACCGCAATTACCGCCGGGAGTTATTGTAGTTGTATTTTATTCAATCATTTCTTATCCAAATCCAACGCTTTTCTTATTTCTGAACATATTTTTAGTCCTTTTTGTGAAATTTAAACCTCTTTTTAATCCATTTTCGACTTTTCACTATATTTTGTGATTTTCTTCATTTGTTTTAAATTATTCAAAAGAAATATGTCTTTAATCAAAAAATTGTTTTATTATATAATCTTTTATTGTTTTTTGAAATAAAATACTGAATAAAAAGACAGAAAACTGTTTCACCTTTTTTTAAAGTGATGTAACACTCAAATTGACCAAGGGACAGTTGATTCTACCCTTCAAGTTGACTGACTTCTGGGTCATTCTTACTTTAATTGACATTTGGAAGCAATTGATTACAATTTAATAATCAAAACATATATTTAATAAATATTTGACAATAAATTTGAATAAATTAAACATAAAATGAGTTAAAAAATATACAAAACTAATGAAAATAATACGAAAAATGGGAACAAAAACCGGGGAACAACTGAAACACAATTTTAAAGGCTATCCCTTGCGTTAAGACAAGGAATGGCATTGTTTAATGTGTCGGTTGAGGTGTGCTTTCTTGAAATAGCTTCGATCACAGCCAACAAAATTGCATTTATTGGCCTTAATGTCCATATGTCTGTTCATATGGTCGGACAGGTCTCGGGAGGTGTTGAATGTGTGGCTGCACTCAGGCCACGAACAGACAAACTTAGCCACGTCTTCGTGGAGTCGCCGATGTTTAGCCAAATCACGTTTATTGAGGAAACTCATCGCACAGTCGCCGTAATCGCACTGAAAGGACTCACTCTTGTAATGGGTTTTCATCGAGTGTTGTCTCAACTCATAGGCAGTGAAATAGGTTTTCCCGCACTCGACGTAATCGCATTTGAAAGGCTTTATATTCTGGTGACGATTGATGTGCTCAGTCAGGGCCTGTGCCGACTGACACATCACACCACAGGCCGGCCAACTGCAGGGATACCTCTCTATCTTCTTAATGCCGTGACTTCTCTTGTGTTGGTGTACTTCCTGTCGAGTGTTGAACCGTTTTTCACAGCCCTCGACATCGCACTCGAAGTTACGTTCATTGCGATGAGCGGCCAAATGACAGTTCATGCCTTCCCTGGTCTTAAACGCCGACTGACATCCGGGCCATTCGCATACGAAAGGCCGGACATCCGAGTGAACGGTTCGCTTATGTTTCCGAAGGTTATACTCAGAGAGGAATGATTTACCGCAACCGACCTCTTGACAGATAATCTCTTCGTTGGCATCGATTTTGTTCCGATATCTGCGGGGCTTAAGACGTTTCTTGAGTTCAATTCCGGAGAGTATTGGTGTCTGACTCTCGACAAGAATGAGTTGCACTGATTGGCCGCCAATCACCGACTGATTCACAGTCTGTTCCACTCCTTCGGCGATGAACTGAGTCTGTGAACTGTCGTATGAGACAAAAGAGTCGCCAAAACTGGTGTCGATTTGAAGACCAGTTTCTGGTGATGTCTTCTGTTTATTGTTTTTGCGAACTCTGGGCTCAAAAATCCTATGAATTCTCTGTTTATGATATTTAAGTTCATATTTCGTTAAATAACTTTTATGACAGACTTCGCACTCGAATTGTCTGACGATCTCATGTTTGGCCAAATGTGTGGACAGTCTCTCCTCAATGATGGTCTGGAAGTCGCAGTTCTCGTGACTGCACTTAAACATTGTGTAGTCCTTATGGTTGAGCCTCACGTGTTGGGACAGTCCCTCAGAAATAGCGAACCTTTTGTCGCACTTCAGACACTTGTAGGGCTTTTCCAGTGTATGACAACCCCTTATGTGTCGCACTAAATGGTAATTATCACCGAAACTCTTCTTACAGTAGGAACAGCCAAACTTTTTGAATACAGTACTCTTCGAGAAGCGGTTCCTCTTGAGTTCAGAACTACTCTTCCGCCGATTACACGATTTTCGGACCACTTTTTCATTGTTTTCGTCGTTATTTACCACTTCTTCAGCCAAAGACTCAGTGTTTCCAATTTCTTCAGCAGAGGATTCATCCGATGTTTTGTCTGCCGTTTGACCGGAACCTAAAGAAACAGTTTATTGACCATTGATTACAAGAAAACCAATTTTAAAGACATTTACCATCGATTTGATTGATATGACTCTCGTTTTGTTTACTCTGAGGTTTGAGGCAATCATCTGATTGTTTATCTGTCTGTCCATCAGTGGTGTCCTCTTTGAGGTCATCCCTATGTTTGAGGACAATCCTATCGTTGACTTTATTGAAATATTCCTCAATTTTCTTGAATTTGGTCTGATTTTCATCATTTTCAGGACACTTGCAGTTTCTGGTGAAACAGATCAGACAACTCCTGTATGTCTCCAATAACTTGAGGGTTAGGTTAAGATCTTTGATAAGGTTATTGTTCTCTTCCCTGAGCTCTTGCAAGAGGTGGTTATTAACCAATAATTCACTCATTTTTAAGACCAAATCACATGAACTGAAAAACGGATCCGTTTTTTGTAAACAAAACAAAACCAAAACAATCAGAGCTTAGACTCAATCCGTTCAAAGAAAACGTTACGCTATTCATAGATTCACTCGATTGAAAACCTGGTCATTTACCTACTCTGTAAAGTATAATCTTGCAAAAAAGGAAATAAATCAACCCCTTGGACATTAAGCTTTAAAACTGGTCTTAAAAATATAGATTAATTGGTGATTTTAATCACTTTATTAAAGACTCTTTAATGAGATGAGAAAACAATTGATGAGAATTAGGGACGGAATAGGTTTGGGCCGAAAGACCAGATCTTAGCCATCAATACATTGATCCGAAGATACCGACACTTAAAACAGGAATATCTGTAAATTTTTTGTCCAAAAATCAAATTATTTAACCGAAAAATTCGTGTCTAAAAGTAGATAATTGATCCCAAATATAATTAAGACAATAACCCATTAATAAAGTGATTATTTCCACAAAATTCAAGATTTGAATCTTGGCATAAAAACTTCAAGACCTTAATGAGTCAATTATGACAAAAATGGGTAAAAATGAGTCTTTTCTCAAAGAGATCGGACATTATTTTCTCATTTTTGATCATTAATTATAATTATTGTCATAAAAGAAGTCTTAAAATCCTATCTCATCGCCAATTACTCAACTCATTTGACCACTAAACTGAAGGGTAGACCTGAGGACAGTTGTCTTTTAAGGAAAATTACTCTTTTATTTGCGATAAATTGCGAGAAACTAATGTTTTAATCCGTTTTCCCTATTGTTTAGCGTTTAATAAAAGAATGATTTCATATATGATTTGAAGGACTGACTCATGAGAACCAGTATAATGAACAAGGTCAATGGTAAGGGAGGTGCTGGAAGTTCCTCAAACTGAGAGACAGCATCCAGTCTTTTAACCCATAGAAACAGAGTTTATGGTGAGCCGTTTCAAGTGAACGGCATCCAAAAAATCAGAGCCCGTCCCACCCCTTTAGCAACTAAAAGGGTATTTTTCGAAATCGAGTCGGGGTAAAAACACAGCTTTTTAAACTTGTTTTTATAAATAAATGCAAATTATCAAGATCAATTATCGGTTATGATTTATTATAATGTATTCACTGATAATTAAAAATAATAAATTCAATACTTATGGTCACAAAAGTATCAATGTCATTTTTATTAAAAAACATTTGTCATTATTCTAATTGCTATATAACATCAGTTTCACTGCGGGATAATTGCCTGGATAACTATTGTTAGCCTGTTTTCTATGCGGGACCAGTGCTGGCAAAATACCAAAGTCTCCCAAAATTGATTATGCATGCTAATTTTAGTTTTATTAAATTAGCTAAATTGATGAATAAATTCCAATTAGAAGTTACCTTGGAATAATTGGATTCATAGTTAATTATCGCTTCTGAAGAGATGATTTCAAAATCAAAATTCAAAGAATTACCAAAATTATGATCAAAAATAACTTGCAATTCAATTATCCATCAGAGGTGTGCACTGTAGTGTCCAACTTGATTAACCAGGCTTATTATTCTACTTATTAAAGCACTCGTTTATGCATGAGCAATTTTAACTAATTAGACTAAAGTTTTGTCTAGCTACAAACTCACCCAGCATCTCAAATTTATAACACCCCCGAGAAATGGATTCCCTGTCCATCCCTGGCTCTCAAAATTATTACAATTAATTCGAGTATAAAAAGAAAATATAATACAAAACATTTTGAAATAATTTGAATACAGAAAACATTTAAACTCTTTATTTGGGATTTAATGAAGAATTTGATTGAAAGCAAAGAACAAAAATAGTGAAAAACAAGAGTTTTGAGGACAGAATTGATTTAAATGTCAGCTCTTTTCATGACTTGATTTGCATGAAAACCAGATATTAATCAGAAATACCTGATTATTGTTTTGTGATTGAAGGGTAAGCACAGTAACCGAGAGGATAGCCCTGAAATTGGCCACACCTTGATTTTAATTAGTTATCAAATTGATTATTGTGTTGACTCTTGGGATAGGAATTAACAAAAAGTATCGGACGATAGCGTTCAACGAATTCCAAGATTCAATCAAATTAATTGGATTCTAATATTTTTCTTTCGCAAAACGGTTTCCTAATTATCAATCCATTAGCTTAAGTGATATTTCAGGGATGTGCTTGGTCTTATATCCTGGAAAAGGGCCATGGTGCCAAGGCATAATGATAAACCTTCCTGTCTAGGAGGGGGAGCAGCAGTCAGGTCTCCCCTCGCGCACCCCTGCTAAATTTTTAAACTTTAAATATTACGTGACTTTTTACACTTATTCCAAATGATATGAGCAAGATAATCTCTAAAAACTAATCAATTTTATGAGAATCATTGATATTGACTTTGACCCTGGTTAATTAGCGAGAAAAAGTATTTCAATCCTACATTAAATAAGACAATAATTTAATGGATAATAATTGTTATCTTAACGGAAAAATTCAAAGAATATGAGCTTGCTACACTCAAATCTGTTATCTCAATGAAAGACAAGCAAAATATTAATGGAAAAGGTATACAAAAAACAAGATTAGTCTGTAATCGAGGCAAAAAAGCTGTTCAGATAATCAATGGATTTGAAATCGGATTTAAAGACGCCTTAAAAACGAATAAAAATGTTTTGCAAATATTTTTATTACTGAATAATAATTATACGAATTGTGAGACTAAAAGTTAATAGATATTCACGGTTTTGGAGGCGAAAAAATTCAATGTCAATAATCTGATCATTCAATTAAAGAGTAAAAAAAGAAATTTTTAAATTACTTATAATTTTTATTCTTACTCTCTTTGCACACAATTATGAGTGTTTCCCTTTCGTAAGCCTTTCCTCTTTCTCTCTTCCAATGATTGTAATCCTTTATCCCAAGGATTTGCAAAAATTATTTTTATGATTATTAAGTGTTTTCTTAATATCTGACGCAATGAATAATAACAGTATATAAAGAGCCGAAAAATCTCCAATCGGTTCACAAAACAGTTTTTTCAAGTTTTCATTTTCAAGTGAAGAAGAAGTAAAACAAATCTATTAAGAGATGAATACTTTGGTAATAAAACTTTTTCTCCCGGATTAAAGTCATTATTAATCGATTTAATTGACTTTAAATCTATTTAATCACTTAATTCGTTATATTTTATATCAAAAGTTATATTAAATCCATATTTCAATCAATAGATCGCTTTATCGGCTCTTCTTTCAGTGGCCGCCGCCACTTATGGAGGATATGGGGGCTATGGTGGCTATGGGGGCTACGGTGGCTATGGAAAGGGTGGTTATGGTGGAGGATATGGCGGTTATCTCCTCGGAGGATATGGCGGTGGATACGGAGGTTATGGTGGCGGATACGGAAAGGGCTCAGGATATGCCTATACCACTGTGAGCAAGAGAATCACTCCCATCGTGACCAAGGCTGTTGTCGCCGCCCCAGTTGTGACCAAAGTTGTGTCCGCACCCGTCGTAAAGTACGTGTCGGCTCCCATCGTGTCTAAGGCCTATGTGACCGCTTATGACGGAGGATATGGTGGTTATGACGGCGGATATGATGGCGGCTATGGAAAGGGCTACGGAGGAGCAGTCGTTGTTGATGGCGGCTATGGTTATGGAGGTTACGGAAAGGGATACGGAGGAGCCGTCGTTCTCGATGGCGGTTATGGCGGATACGGAGGTTATGGCAAATACTAAGTCCGTTCGGTTGAGTCCTTTCCCCAAAAATCTCGTTTAAATAGATTTGCTGTAAATTTATTTTTTATAGAAAAACAAATTAATTTAAATTAAAAAAAATCGCTATTATTTGAGAACTGAGTTCACACTAATGTTTGCCACAAAAAAGTAACTGGGTTATTGTTCGCAATTAATTTAATTATGTCTGTCCAACAAAAAACTGTTAAGATTTCGCTCAGAATAAAAATCAGCTCTAAATTCATAAGATTTGTGTTGAAAATCACTTTTTATGTCGTTTTGGAAAACAATTAATGAATTCTCTGAAAACTGTTTCGGAATTCAAATCAGTTTTCAAATGATTTTAATTGAAATTAATTAATAGAAAACGTTTTTAAGTAAAATCATTTTGGATTTTAATTGAACCCATTTGGGAAAAGAGCCGATTCTGTGCCACTTTTATCGCCAGAGTCGTCGCCATCATCAGCATAACCATATCCATTAGCAGGCTCATTTTGAGCCTCAATAATTAGCTGGTCGATAGTATCATGCAACTCAAAGTCTTTGTTTGAGACGGTGGGAGACCGGGTCCGCTCCTTGTACGGCAAGTAGTACCCGAAGCAAGCACATTTCAGAATATAGACATCGCAGTGACCTATTTGATACTGGTCATATCAATCAAAAATTAATAAATTGCACCTTGTATAAAAAATTGACGACTTTCTCATATATCATCAAAATCACTGTCAAACTTCGTGCACTGATTGGCCTTAAATGGACCAAGGCTCAATAATTCAATATTTCTTAATGAAATCCATTACTCATTTTTCATTGAAAGAGCATTTTTTTCGATTATATTATTAAAATTTTCAATATATTGAGTAAATAAATAAATAAATCTTTTGCTCTTAAAATGATTAATGTATGGAAATAAGAAAGAAATAATACTGACCCCGGCACTTTTACAGGCAACATTGCATTCTATGTCATTTTCGCCAAATCTGCCGTTACAGCCGTAGTTATATGAGCCAGCAATCAGCCCTAAATTCACCAGGATGGCTAATGACAAATTTATAGCCAACATCTTAGTAGATGTATAGTTAGCTTGGTAATTTGATTATTATTTACTTGAATTTACTGTTCAATAGTTCATTTGTATAATTCCGGGTCATAAATGAACTAAATTCAGCATGTGTTAATTAACAACCAGGTTAAAATGTGTGTTTAATTTGTAGCCGTATAAGAGCAGAATAATGAGCTTGGTAAATTTATAAAAATGAGTACAATTATGTCTAAAATATTTGAAATTAAGTCAAATTAATTCAGAATTGAATTCAAATTCTATAGAAATCCTTGAAATAAATGAATTCTTATCTAATCTTTGAAAAAAAAGAAACACAAAACCAATTGAATGAATTATAGCCCGATTAACATAATGTTTTCAAAATTCAAAAGTGTATCATGGTATCTTATCAATCAATCAAACAGTCAGTTCAATAACTCATTTGATTTCTCATAAATAATAAATTCAACTTTGAATCGAAAAAATCGCTTAAATTCAACGATATTTTCATAGATTATTGAAAAACAAAAACTATTAATAAATGAAATCATTGAAAGACAAGAAAAACATAAAATTCTTGATAAAAATCATTATCCAATTTGATTCTGTGCCCAAAAAGATCACCCGTTGTTCCAATTTATGGCTGATTAGTGGCTTTTTGGGCAAAAACATCACTAAATTATTATTGGAATTAATGAATACTGAGTTTAGACATAAAGAAAGAGCAAAATCTCATTGAAATATAGAACATGTGAAACAAAAATAAAAAATAATTGATTCAAAACTGAAGGAAAAGGACAGAGAAGTCACACCTATTCTCTGACATCAAGGGATGGAAATCCATTTTTCTTGTTTCTCATCAAAAAAGTCTATTGAAAAACAAAATTACGAAAATCTATTACAAAACGGCTTTCATTAGGGCTTTGATTGAAATTCATTTATTATTTATAATAATAATAAAATTCTATGATTTATATACGAAAAGTATTTTATGTCATAATTAAGGCATAGATTTCCTCCTAATTTGTCAACTCTTTTGAATCCTTATATAAATAAATTATATTAAGATTTCTAAAGACTTCTAAATATATCGAAAATTAGATTTCGATTTAATATAAATGTATTTCAATAAACAATTTGATTGAATTCCAGTCTCCCGGAAATGATTATTATTTTTAGAGCAAATTGACTCCGATTACAATCATATTTTTGATTCTACTAATAATAATTCAATACAAAAGTGAATTATAGACTATTCAAAGAATTTTCAATAAAATAAAAGATGAAATACTTCTATATCAGGGTATTTATAGCCGGAGATGAAGCAACTAACTCAACTAAGTGTTTTATTGATTTAATCTTGGTATTTATAAGGAATAGACAATAATTTTCAATCAAAATGACATTATTTTTACTGAAATATAAATTCATTGAAAACTAATTAAAGATTTTTTTTTGAAATATATGAACAAAAGCTTAAAATTTAATTAAATATTAATTGAACTCAAGTATCGATTTGTTTGTCTTCCAATTGAGCCTGTTCATAATTAAACGAATTATTCGTTTTCTAGGTTGTTTTCCATTAAAAGCTAATGGATAGTACCTTGATCAAATAGATATAACACTTAAATAATTGAAAACAAAGTGAAATGAAATCAATTTCTGGAATCAGACAAAAGTAAAACAAAATTCATAATAAATGACAAAAAAGTTTCGGATTTTCAAAGAATTGAAACAAAAGTTAAGACCAAAAGAGAAGAAAACAAAATTGAATTCATTTTTTATAAGACAAACAAAAAGAAGAGAATTTGTCGCACAAACTGAGCAAAGAACTGAAAAATCGCTTAAAATATCTTCAAATCAAACCAGTGATCGTCAAGGGGGAGTGTCTAGCACAACCCTTCTATTTTTTAGTACTTTTTAATATTTTAGTATTTTTTGGACCCTCTCCTTCAAATATATTTGAGATTTGGAGGACCCCCTCTGAGGTCGGGTACCTTGGCGATATCAAGAGCATCATTCAAACTGTAAAAAATCACCAAGAACTCGAAGATTGAATTAATGATTTAAACTTTGCTTGATTCAATTCATAGTGATTTCGCAAAGGACTGTTAGCAGGTAGACTAACATTAAATTAAATTCATTTAACCATGTTAAATTTTCTGTAAAACCTCACATACATTAAATATTAAATAGACCTGTATAACCGAGCTAATCTAGCTGAAGGATGAATTAAGATGAATTTTTCAGAAAAATGCCCCAGGAATTAAAAGATGATATTAGCCCTTTGGCTACGGCTGTGTCAGACATACCGTTCCCATTGAAAAATTAATTTAAATAAAGAGCTTCTGGAATAAAAACAAATAAAAACTGAGTAAATCCATAATTGATTAGAAATCTGTCTCCGAATGAATTAAAAATTTTGATTTTCTCTTTGGTTTAAAATTTAAATCAATTAAAAGTGAATAAAATGAGTAATAATAACAAAAATAAATTAATAACAGATAAATGATTAGTAATTAAAGGGTTTCTCTTTTTATACCAAAAGGAAATTACTTTAATTATGGCATAAAATTCAGAAATAATTATATCGTTCACCAGTGATGAGCAAACACCTTGAGTGAGGGGGGAAGGGGTACCACATCTTTTTCTCGGGGAGAGGGTCAGAAGGGGTGGGGTATAGAGCGACGAAAAAGGGCATTTTTTCTGACGAAATCTTGGGGAGGGGGGCCACCTACTCAGAAGAGCAGGGTGTTTATGGCTATACCCCCTTTCGGCATCATTACCTCGGCTAATTAAATAAATTGAAGACTTACCTGGATTCAATAATTCCCGAATAAAGTTGAAAACATCTTTGAATTTTAGATCAGAATGAAAATCAGCGATGGCCAAGGTTATTAGTTGAAAGGAAGCGGATTATTGGTCCTGTTTGACCTTGGTCATCACTGTTGCTAAGTAGTTTCCAAGAATAAAAACAGAATTTTGTTTTTAATTAATGTATTCTCGAATCAAATTTAATTCAATTTATGTTACATTTGAACAGAATTTTTAAACAAAAAACTAATTAAATGCAAATTTTCTGAAACGAATTCAGAATTTTCAGGCTTTAAAAGTATTTGTATTAAGGCTTTTCTCGTTTCAAAGATATTATGCAATAGACTTAGAGCTGTTAATTAACGTACTGCGAGTTAGATGTTCTTGGTAATTCATTTGAACGACTCTTTTCAATGTGGGATTAATTCTTCTTAAGTATTCCTATATTTTTTCCCGGGAATGCTCTTGGGAATGACACGTGCCAGTCCTCCCACATCTGAGCCCAATTTAGCATGCACAAGTGAAGGTCAAATATTAAATATTAAAATAGCTGGTTAAAACTATTCAGCTGAATATAAATCGAATCAAACCAATTATTTACGAGTGGTATATTCAATTTTGCAAGCTTATTGTTTATTGTCATGGTGAAAAATCATCAAAATAGCTTTATTAACATATCCTGGTATTAATGTATCTGTTTTTTTAATATTCCATTTTGAAGTAAACAAAATTTTAGATCCGCGACAATTTAAAAATAGCCTTAATCTCCATCAATGGTAAAAATATTTACCAAGAACAATTGATTACATCTACATTCCATAAAAATAAAGTGACATAAAAAACGATTTTGTCTTATCAAAAACATTGACTCAATTGAAGACTCATATAAATTGATTAATGTTTTGTAAAAAGGGGTTCAATGAGTGGTCGGAGTAATAAAATTTCTGTCAATATCTTCATTCTGTGCATCAATTCTATGGCTTTTTTATGTATACATAAAACGGTAATTCTTTGTGTGCTTTCCATACGAAGAGTCGTCTCTAGGATTAGCTTTTTTTGCTGTCTATTCACAGAGAAGACGATTCAATAATGAGATTAACTGAAGAACTCTATTCACCCGAAGATAAGGCTATGTATTGGAAGAGCAAAAACATGTTGGCATCGGTTCCAGTGATCCGAAGATCCAATCAATAGTATCTCATATGTCACTGATTTTGATTAATATTATTATAGCTTTAACTCGAATATAATACTAACGTTTGAACGGAATATTTCATATCTGAGCAAAGAATCGAGTATTGAATTTGTGGAAAATAATCTAAATGTCAGTCCTCTTAGGGAGAGAAACAATACCAGTGCCGGGAAAGGGATAGAGAGTCGCCTATCGCTTGTTTAACCTTTAATTTGATTCTCAAATAATATGCTTGGATTTTGAGTTATATCAGAGGAGCTGTCATTCAATTCTGTGCTCTAATGGCTTACCGATTGAATTGCATTTATTTATCTGACTCTTTGTCAGATGTTTTTCCAATTTTGTCGCAGAAAAGGTCCTGAGATATGGTATCAAAACTGAGCTCGAATATTGATAACACGATTATTAATCTCACGTGAAGTCATCAAACCGTAAACAAGTGATCACTGAATGCCTGGAAAATACAATTTATGGAAAAACTATCTCTAATTCACATGATTTGAAACAAGCAATTGATTTCTTGTAATATTTGTGGAAATTTTTACCCTTGGTTGTAAACGAATAATACTTCTATTTGACAAATACCAAGTTTACAAATAAAAGACTCATTTTCAGGTGAAAATCTATGAAACTATTTAACCAAGATACTTTCAAATTCTTTCAAACTAAATTATTATTCGAGTTTATTGAGATTCATTTCAATTCCAAATTGTCCTTGCTGCTTTCCGACACTTGAACATTTCTAATTGAATAACAGTTATATGACAAATATCAATAATTAACCGTGCTAAAAACTGAGCAAGCACACACTTGTAATACGTCAATAAATTCTTAGGATAAGACGAATTGTCATAAATTGAATACTCAATGAGACGACAATCTTGGAACTGACAGAACGTCAGCCGACGTCTATTAATAGATGATAAATGAGATATGCGTCACAAATATTTGAGCTAGCTCACTTTACTCAATATCGTACATCAAATGTTCGCCTAATCACTAACTAATGATTTATTTAAGAGCCGATCCATATATCAATCAAATATTCATTTGCACCTCTCTATAAATACCTCGATAAATAACGGCACACAAATTGAACATGTGCATTTGCCAGGATTAATCATCCAATTATTAGCATACTTGTGCCGGATAGTTTCAATTTTATAAGCTTTTCGTTTAATCATTAACCAGGTGTTTATGTGCGATCACTTTGACTAATATTTTGAATAATGAGAGGAAAAAATGAATCAAAAACAAAGAGTTAATGACTCGGAAACTATTCCAACAAATAAATGATTATTAATAATAAACAGATGAAAATATTCACACAATCTATTGGTATTGAATACCAGGGTTGAACAGAAGTGCACAGACCCGGGGACCTTCACTTTGAACTATTCATTGCCTGGTATTGAGATCTGGGAGATTCCAAAATTCAAAATTAATCAAAACCTGAGTCAACTCCACATAAACATGTGTCAGAATTTGACAAGGTGCAATTGAAAAGCCCACAAAAGTTTATCCCAAAAAGACAAACACAAAACCTGGTGAACCAAAAGTGTTAATAAGCCAATAACCAAGAGTCAAATAAACCGAATGAACGCCTGAACTGTAATGAATGAGACATTCATTTGTGTTGAGTCGAAGCCATAGGTCTCTAATCATATCAATAATTGATAGACAATAGTAAACAACTCCTAATTATCGCCGCTTTAAGTCATCTGACATACAATTTATGACAAATAGTTTTCTTCGTATAAATAATTATTAATAAATAATATTTTTCTGAAATTATTTTGATTTCGTCTTAAAATATGTTTAAATCGGAACTCAGGAGTAAATCACTTCTGTTGGGCGCCGAGGCCAACAAAATGGCCGCTTCGGGTGACTACTACACGGCTATCGATCTCTTCTCGAAGGCCATTAGGATGTGTCCCAACGATTACCGATTTTATCTGAACCGCGCCTTTTGTTACGAGAAGATCGAGTTATACAACCGTTCCCTCGAAGACAGCGAAATGGCCATTAAGTTGAACAGAGCCATAGAGAAGTGTTATCTACGCAAAGCCCGGGCACAGGTCGGCCTCAAAGACTTCATGGAAGCCGAGAAGACATACCAAATGATATTCCAAATGAACCCGAACTCAACCGAAGCCATAGAGGACTCAATTGAGTTGAGGTTTCGGGCACTCAATTACATGGGTTTTGATAAACAAAATGCGATAAAAGGGGCGAAAATATACCAAACGATTCGGTCGGCCATCGATGGCCTCCTCTCCCAAAGTGTCCAGAATTGTAACCAAGAGATCGACAGTAATTTCAATCAGATTCAGGACTACGAAGACATCGAAGACATGAGTTTTAATAGTTTTTTCGACAGACATATCATTAATACTGATAATAAAGACCCGGATTTGGGTTCAAAGGACTCAAAGTTAATAACAAATACACAACAATTGGATAACAAAGAAGTGATTCCCAGTAATGAAAGTCAAGCTATTGTTAAGACGGATGATATCGGATTAGATAATGTGGTCACCGCTGATAAGTACGCGGATAAGGCCCGCAAATGGGCGGACGTCGCGGCCAAAACACCCCCGACTTTAACCCCGACCAAATCTAAAGTCAAGTCCAAAAGTGAGGCCAAAAGTGTTGATAAATGTGAGAAACCGACTAATATTTGGGGATATAATGGACTTCGAGTGGAAAAAGTGAACTCCGATAACAAGAAAGCAATTATGGAAGTGTTCGGCGCTTTCGGTAGAGTAATAGGTTTGGAACCGGTGCCCAATAGGAGGAACGCCATTTGGGTCTATTATGATAACCCGAAGTCTCCCATCGACGCCATTGCGAGCCTTCTATCGACAGTACAGCCGAATATCAATCATTATGTTAAGGGACAGACGGAACCGTTGAAAGTGTTCTTCGCGGCCACTAATGAACAGAAAGACCTTAAGTTTTGTCGACCGAAACATCCGGAAGACGACGGGGGAGAGTGTTATTACTGGCGGACAACCACTTGTCTAATGGAAAACTGTCGACTCCTCCACATCCCGATCAACAAACATATTGACGCTCAGGTCTGGATGAAAGACACCGAAGGAAAGCCCATTTAAGGCACTGGAATGTAATGTTTGATAAATTGTTTTATTTTCCTATTAATTGTTAATAATTTCAAATCGTTTTTTAATCTATTTATTAATTTTCTACAAAACTTTGCTTTAATTCAATTTCTTTTGTCTAAAAATCTAAACAAAACTCCAAAAAACTTCTAAAGAATTGAATAAAAGTTGTGAAACAGTTTTTTTTACTCATATTTTGTTTTATATTTGTTTTACATTTAAGTCGAAATCAATTTCCGAGTATTTCGTCAAAAATAGGAACAAATTTTCAACAAAAGAAAAACCAATGAATAAAATGATTAAATATTTATTTAATTCAATTTGAAAGTAATAGAGACAGAGTTCCGGTGCTATTCATTGAATTATATTCAAAAACGACTTAATGACAGTAATTCACTGAATAGTTTCCTAGGATTTTCATATAAAACATTTCTAGGAATAAATAAATCAAATATTGCTGTCAATAGTAATGCTATTATTGAATAGTTTTTTGATTAATACTTATCAAAAAATTCGATAATAAATGCAAAACAAGTTAAGGGAAGACATCAGTCAATAGAAGATTAGATAAAAGTTATTATCAATTTTCATATGGGTTTATGATTTTTCATAACCACATATACCCAGCAAATAGTGCCTAAAAGAGTGCACACACTTGGAGTTAGCAATTATTTATCGCACACTTGAGATCACTTCTCGGATGAAATCGTTTATTAAAATCAATTTTTAATATGAATTCCTTCGAAGGCTTTCCGTTAATTAATTCATTTTTTGTTCATTAAGTCGAGAAACAAAAAATTGAATTAACTTTCAATTCAAGTGTTTATTAATTTTTTTTCTTCTTTTCGTTCAAATAGTAAACAAAACTCTCACTCAATAAAAGACAATAAAATTTGATATAATTTTCTTTACGTAAGAAATATCTATAAAAAGAGAGCAAATTATGTCACAAACCAGTGATGAAGATCTCAACGAAGACAACGTTTTAGGAGAAAATACTGCCGAAGATTGTATTGATTCCAAAGAAGCCGAAGAACAACAAAATTCTTATGAATTAGTGATAAATAATAATAATGAAACTGAAAATAGAGTCACCGATGAAGTACTCAAATATCGGAAAGAGATCGAAAAAATTTCATATTTACTGAAAGAGAAGAATCTAGTAATCAATAAACTGATGATAGCCTTATCAAACCAGACCAAGGTTGTTTGAATTCCATTTTTTATTAACTTGCTTATTTTATTGGCTTTTATTTAAGTCTTTGTTTCTAAGTATTTATTATTTAGACCTTGTTTAGTTACTAGGATTGAATTGCCAATTATTGCAAGAACTATTCGAGTGGGAGAGTCTCCTAAGCTTTTATCAATTTTTGATTAGTTTTAGCAGGATTACTTTTGATTTTTGTCTGAAATTCTTGTAGTGAACCAACATTTTTCCTAGTTTAACGAATCCTAGCCAATTCAGCATGGTTTTTTCTGGAAATTTGAGCTAGTCCTTATCTTCACAATACTTGAATACTTAATTAAGGTTAATTAAGACTCGTTAACCTAAATTTCAAGCTTATCCTTCAAGATACACCAATTTTCAATTAGCTAGGATATAAATAGGTACAATTCGCGTAAAATAAAAAGATCTAGTTTAATTTAAAGCTAAATTATATACCCAATCAGTTAACGAGATAACACTGTTATTACAGGAGATGATTAACTTGGAAAAGGCTTATCACGAACTGAGACAACACATCACCAAATCAAAGCCAAAATCAGACCATTGCTGAGAAACGAAACACAATTGGATTTAATGGACAAACAATTCGTTTGGATTTCAATCTTCAGCCGAATAGAGAGAAACGTATTTCACCCGAAAATCACTCAAATCTAAAATCAATTACCACTTAAAAAATCGATGACTTCTTCAGCTCTGAAAATATAGATCGAAATCAAAGAACAAACAAAAAACATTCATCTCTTCAACAATAAAAAACAACTCATATTTGGAGCACAGAATAAAAAGGATTTCGGTATAAGTTCTGAATGAAAGCCAAATCTAACGACTGTTTAATTTTTTAAATCAAATAATGTTTTTCTGAATCAAAATTCTGTAAATATTTGATTAAATATTATATCAATTGTTTTCAAATTCAAACAAAACAAATATATTTCACAAAAATCTATTTAAATATTATAATAAAAAACTTCTTTGATTCGAGAATTTGTGATTCGAGTATATTCGAGGACAATATCAAGGGATTTGATGGTTGACTGAACTCTTGCCATAAATCCTTTATATCTCGAAATACAGTAATTATTACACAATATATAAACCGAATCGTTTTTTGTCTTTTCATTCTTTGCTCATCCAATCGGTTAACTTTCTGCTAGTTTACATGTGTATTGAATTTAATTTTTCAAAGTTGAGTAATCTTTCAAAAACGCATTAATTAATTAATTAATTAATCAAGATAATTAATTTCAATTTAAGTGCTGAACTCTATCACTGCTTTTAAATGAGTTAGGGTTAGGTCAGAACAAGGTCAGTTACACAATTAATCTAGTGAAAACTATTATCCCGATATGTCAAAAGTGTCCTGGTTCATTTGTTAGACTTATCAATCTTATCAAAAGTCTATTTGTGTCAAAATAACAATAGATTGAAGAAAATAAAAGAAAACGTCAAATACTATGACAATGGACTTGAAATGGAGTCAGTTTCAAGGTCATAATCATCAATCACCCTGATCATATTCTCGGTTTATAATCTAGCCATCAAATTCACCCCGAATCAAATTATGATAAATATCTTTATTGCAGTCAAAGACTTCAATATATTTGTAAATAAATAGAAACACAGAATTCTGGAGAACTCATAAGAATATTCTTGGAAATCAAAGTCAAAGCTAATTTAGCCAAGAACATATTTCATGATTAAAAAGATGTTAAAATAATAAAATTCCTGTGAATTGAGGATAAATAGAGTTAAGAAATTCTCACAGATTTCCAAAAGATTTAAATTTTTTGATGAATTGAATGAATTCCAGGGAATAACCTAAACGTCAGACATAATAAAGTAGACAAAAGACTTCATTTATTCAGATGAGGGGAACGGTGTGTAAGGCCTCAAAAGCATAAAACAAAGGCTCGTTATTCATCTCAAAAAACAAATATCAATCATAAAGTGAATGAACGGAAAGTTTTGAAATAAACACACAATTCGTGTGAATAGTCGAGAAAAAAGAGTTTTCCAGATATTTTCAAAAATCAATTCTCAGAAAAATTTAGTGAAAAAAAAATACTTTTTGTCATAAATCAGAATTATTTTTCGTTTAGTATGTCAGACAAGTCAGGTATAAATCCATTTCAAACATCCAGTGAAAAATTGCGTCCAAAAAGAAACGGATTTTTATGAATGAAATTTTGCTGAACAATAGGAGAAACGCTTTTATTAAAAAAAAGTTTCTAAACTTGGAAATGGTTTCACAGGAAAGAGATTTCCGTACGAGGAATGTATGAATAGAGTACTCATCGAGATTTCCAATTGAATAAAACACTCATCTCTTTCATATAAACATGCAAGAGTAGTAATCATGAGGGAGGGAGGGAAAGAGAAGTCGCTATTAGCAACGCTTTCTTGACCAGTGTAGGCTTATTGTAAGAATATGAGCTTGTACAAATTAGCTTTGCCTAATCCCTTGGCATAAGGAAAATAGAGTAATATTAGTCAAACAAACTCCTTTTATTATGTAATAACCTGGTTTACTTAAATAATGGATTAATTTTGAACCCTGAATAATTTATATGCCAAGATTAGAAGAGGCCTCGAGTATTCATTCACAAATAAATTGGTCTAAAACCTGACTCCAGCAGAAAAGATTTGAAAAGAAAAGGCAGTGAAAAGAGTGATGAAAAAGAAGACCTTTTAGTCTATGAATGTATTGAACATCCATTGAAACGAGTGATGAATATTCTGTTCATGTCTTCCAAACTGCAAACCATACAAATGTAGTATTGGTTTTGCGTTTAATACATAAGAGCACAGAATATTCTGAGTGACACCAAAAACGCATGCGTTCTGTCAAACTCTCTTTCATCAACTCCTTAAGGCCCGGAATACTGGTCTCCCAGTCCTGTATATAAGGATCGGTTTGGATAACAACTGTGCAAAAGTTCTAACAGTTAGCCCACGTTTTCATGAGTTTTATTCCGTTCCCTTAAAATCATGTGTAAAACAGTCTGTATTTGAAACGTTTGATAACAAAAGCCATACATTTATAATGTTTTTCACGACAAGGAATCCGATTATTCTGATTCCTGACTACAAATAATCATAAGTTAAGACCGCGAGGAAAGGGATTTCGAGCCCAAGCGAAACGAGAAAAACAAAAGTTGAAAATCAAAAACTGATCCCAACATAAAAACTGATACTTTAAGTCGCCATCCCTTGTAGTGAACGTCTCCAGCGTTTGGGAAAACACTTCTTGAGCTCATTAAAGCGTTATATCTCTGACTTTATTCTGAGCCAATTCTGTGCTTCACTTCGAAGAATAGCGAAGACAAGAGCTTTAGACGAAGAGAACAGACGACAAGTGAAAGGAGAAGAATAAAGTCGTGTGAACTCAAAGATAAGAATTTATTTCTCTCAGCACTTCCTCTCATATTCAACGGCTCTCCGCCACTATTCCTGAGATATGTCTTCTTCTTTAATAAATGTTTTTTCGTGAAGAATAAGAATTTTTGTCTACAAATTCCAATACATTTTGGTTAAGAGAAATAAAGACAATATTGACTCAAAAAACAACTGACGGTTAGAGTATTAAAAGCGTAAAGACTTAAGACTTGTCGAAAGACATAAACTCTTTTGAGACCTTCTTATCGGACATATTCTTCGACATCTGAATCAAAAGCTGATTGTTTCAAGTCTTACACCTTTTTCTGTCTGCGATATCACACAAAAGGTGAGTTAAATTCACAATTTTAATCATTTTATTGCAATAAAATAACTTACCTTGGTATTTATATATGTATTCAAAGTTTGATTTCTGACGTAAAAAACTGTTTTTATTAATATTTTAGTCAAATATTTGATTTCCATATGAATCGGAATATTTGTGATATTCATAAATTCAAAACTAATTCTCAATACTGTAAAGGAATTTGTTGAACACTGAACTGTTCAAGGACATTATCTTGAAATTTATTGAAAAAGCAATTTCAAAAAGTCTTTGAAATTATTTGAAAAATTCAAATTGAATTCCGACTGAGAAGTGCTCATAAAAGTTGTGGTCAATATTTTTATGGCACTAATCTTTTTTCATTGCTTAGTTTCGGGTATTCCAAGAACCAATTCGATTGAGCAAGGCCAAAAATAGTTTCAATTCACTATAATTTGATAACTTTTCTCAATCAACACTTAAGATGATTATTACAGAAAAGTTATTTCAAAACAAATATGAGTAAAATCGGAGACTCTCTCCCTCTCCCTCCCTATCCGTTCACTCTCTCCATCCATCCTTCTCTCCATTTCTCCCCTCTCTGTGTTTCCAATCAAAACTAAAAGGTTTTTCCTATAGATTAATAATTTGATCAAAAGTGTGAATCAAAGTTCGCCATAAGTCATGGCCATAGAAATCCGAGTTAATGGGAATGGTGGGCATCGTTTCCATCAGCAAAAATGATCTATCTCACTCTTGGCATCCAATATTCGCGGATTGTCAGCCACTCCAGTATTGGAGTCACATATTCTGTGATCTCAAATGAAATGAATGGCAGAAATAGTTTTCCATTTTGTTGATTATCGCGATATTTATTACTTATTTGTTTCGTAATTTCACAGAGAAATTGATTGACTAAGGATTGGACACATTTTTCAATCAAGAAATATAGAAATAATACTTTTGTTTTTCGCACAGAATAAGTAACAGATGTGTCACTATTGGGACAGAAAAATGTAATTCTTTTATATTGAATCAAATGTTTATTAAATAAAAGCAATTCGTGTCTTATATTTGATAACGAAAATTGAATTTAAAGTCTTCGCCCGAAATCACAAGAAATCTCTTCGACACTCAGTTTGAAGTGTAGTTCAAATAAATGGCAAAATATTTATCTCTTAAGAAAAGTCTTTGTCTTTATTGGTCTAAAACCGATTTTCCAGTAATCTTATCGATCAACAAAACAACTGATTTCGATATTAGAGACAAACAGAATGAATGGAAACCCCTTCCGATAGACAACTTGAATGTAATGACATTTTTCGATATTTAATAGTCTAGACCTCGAAATAGTTATGACTAACGACACAATAATGTCATATAAAGACAGATTCAGGGATCCTATGGCTCTCCCATGCATTTGATTCCCAGCTCTGACATCATTGGAGGGAAGACTCGGCACAGAATAGCGATTTAAATGAACACAGAATAAGAGGCACCGAAAATGAGATTTTTGTGTCAATATTTTTGTATACATTCTTAACATTAGACAAACAGTCGGTCGCGTGAAAAGGAAAATCCAATTATTTTCAACACTATCCTCCCTTTCCTCAGTAAACAGCCAAACAATTTATATAAATATATTCCTAATTCCCGGTGAATTATCTCAGAAATCATGCAAACCATTAGATTCCGTGTGAATAACAAATTGAATTGAAAACAATAAAATTGAAATCTAATGGAATATAAATTCAATCAAAATATTTTTAGAATCAGTTTTCTCTTCTCTCCCTATAATTGAAAAGTGTTTCGGGTTTCACATGATTTTGAAAAATGAAATGAAAAATGAATCTGAAAGTTGAATATTTTAAAAGTTCACTGGTATTCAAAATAGCAGTAAATTTTTGGGCAAAAAAAGTAATAATGATTTGAATTCCTTTTCTTGAAAAATACTAAAAACTATTTTTACAAATATTCTTAACGAAAGAAATCATAAATTATTAATATTTGAGAGAATTCTCTCTCTCTCTCTCTCTCTCTCTCTGTCTGTCTCTCTCTCTCTCTCTCTGTCTGTCTCTCTCTCTCTCTCTTTCTCTCTCCCTTCCTATCCTCTCAGTCTCTCATCCTATAGACGAAAATTGTATTCAATGAATGAAAGAAAAGATTAAATATTATTTTTTTTGCCGAAATATTTTCACTAAATTGAAGTTTCATTCCCTGAAAATGTCTTTCATTTATAAACATTAGTTTTGTTATTCAGTTGAGAATAATTCAAACAAAAGGCTAGACTTCAAACACAGAGAAGGAATTCCTTATTCACAGACTAATGCCTGAGAAGAAAGTAATTCTGTACTCAATTCATCATTTTATCCAACCATTGGATGAACACACTCTCCCTCTCCCTTTCCAGAGCACACCCAGGAACGAGTGAACAATGACTAGTGCAAGGAACAGCCTTCAGAGCTTTAAAATTGTGTCTCAACACTTTTAAATTAAGTGAACCGGGTGATCAACTCGTGTGAAACAGAGAGACTGTTCTTGAAATATAAAGTAATAGTGGAGTCATTCATATGGAAGACATGTTTTAATATCAAAATCAATTTGAAAACAACTTTCTGTTCTGGGAATTTGAAATTACCTTGGTGGTCTGCTTACACTTATCAAAACTCATCAATATCTTGGTAAGTCATTTGAAATTCAAATGGCATTTTCGATGTATATGTCAATTGTTTTTTGTCAAAAATCTGATGACAAACAAAATGTGACTCTATTTGTGATTTCTCTGATAAATACATTATTCAAATCGGTTTCTAAACTATAGAATCAATGATTCATCAAAACATTGAACAGATTTCAGATAATTTTTACCAAAACTTTTCCATTTAATTAAACCTTTGAAATAACAAACAAAATGATTGAATATTTGAATTATTAATTAGAGAGAGAGAGAGAGAGAGGACTGTCGCCAAAGTATAATAATGTCCAAGATAGGTTGTTTGAATCGGTACATGATTTTTGTTACAAAATCCCCTCTATCTCTGAGGTTATTTTATCAGACCTTGGTAATCACTCGCAATATTCCCAAATTAATAGGTTTTGAAACTCCTATTGGATATCAAAAACTACTAGAAATTAATTCTGACCTTAAAATTCTGAATTATGTATTGAATTAGCTTGATATTCGATACAGGGTTAGTTTTGAAAGCTTAGACTTGAGTGGAGAGTGTGGACGGCATTAGTGAAAAACATGATTTTGAAAGCGCGACACAAATACAGATTAGATATTAATGTGTTGTCATTACTATCAGTTACTTAACAACAGAGGGACAGAATTCAATGGTAGAGCCCATCCTTTTTAATCAATTAATGAAAATAATAGATATTAGGGAACAACACTCGGAGTGAGGGCTTAGAAAAACACATCCATTGAAGTACTGAGTCCTCCGATCCATACTTCAACTCAAATGATAACTAATTTTTAATCAATACATCTATAGATATATACTTATACTCATAGATGTATATATTTCTCAGTGTTTTCATAACCACTCGTTTTTGTGTAATTTTATCCAAGAATCGAAACAAAAACATATCTTTCGATTAATTCGAAGAAAAATGAAATTAATTTTCGTGAAACAAATCCACGAAAACATTCGCAAAGAATTCCAATTATTATTGAAAATACATTTCAAAGAAAAATAAATGACTTTTTTTGAGTAAAATTTGAAAAAATGAGTATTTCTTTTGAGGCAAAAAAGGTCTCGCTTTAGGAGTCGACTAAACTTGTATTTAATTTCAAGAGAAATTCAATGAAAAACAAGATAATAATAAGTAAGCAAAACTAAAATTGGATGAGAAAACGGAAATCCAATTCCAGAATTGATTTAATATTTTATGAAATCTCTGAAATTGAAATCTCCAACCATTTGAAGGATATTCCGATGAAAATGCAAATCAACGCAAAAATACAGCAAAAAAGTGGTGAAAAGGGTATTATTTTTGCCCTTTTTTGTTGTTATCTTTATAGTATAACATGATATTACCCATGATTTACCATGATAATATTTCAGAATAAGCTATTTTGTTGACTCTTATTTACCGAACAGAATATTAGCCGTATTTCTAATCGTTTTGATTGATTTGATTCGAGGATAGCCTATAGAAGGCAAACATATAAGTGCCTAGTATAAATAATTCCTCGTTATATTCAATCATTTGGGGATTAATTACCAAGTCAAAATGAAAATTTAATCATGAGCATTTGATTGAAAACTTTCAGACTACAAATAATTATTCTCACGTGAATTCCTAAAATGGCCTTGGTGAATAACATGAACACTGAATAACAATTATTGTTGCAAGATAATAAATTCCAATAAATTCCGAAATAGAATAAGCTGTATAACCAAGCTAGAATACGACCCATAAGTGAATACTCGGGGTATAATTGGATAAATTAAAACTCTGATTATTATTCTGATCATTGAGTCCAAGAAGAGAACAGTTTGAAGTGATCTCGACATTAAATAACACATAATAAAGACAGACAGTGAGTCTGATCTGTTATCAAACAACCCGGGGCTTATTTCGCAAAAGTTTTGCTAACTTTTGTAGAAGTCAGTGATAGTCAGGGGGGGGGGGTATACCCTAAATAGTTTATAATAAATTGTCCATGGTCTGTAGAGGCTGGAAATGGTTTGTCTAAAATACGCCCTCCCCCCCCCAAAAAAGTTGCTTGCCATCCTATAAGGTAGTGTACCTTGGCCATCACTGTTCAAAGCCCAACACAAGACTCTTTTTGGTGTTTCGTCTGATAAATTCAATTATTAAGAGTTATATAAAGGTTATTCAATCGACTACCATGGTAATAGTAGAAAATGTTGACCCAGGTCTTATCATGAATTAATAATAATAAAGTATCAATACTGGTGCTGAAGGGCCTACCTTTGCCTCTATTGAAAATCTGTTTGAAAGAGTGTTTTTGTTTTAAAACTAATTTAAAATGTATTGAAATCCTATTTGAAATGCAAAACACATGAAAACAGAGACGAATTCAAAGGAATTAATTGTAAACGAATGTAAATAATTGATATGATTTGAAAACAGACATAAAGAGAGTTAAATAAATCATTTGTTTATATATTTACTGTTCCTCTAAATTGGGTTCTCTTAAGACTAATGTTAGATAATAATGATATAAATCAAGTCACGTATAAACACTACAAAAATATTATTATAGATCTATAATATATATAATAATATATATAAATATGAGCTCAAAGTTCTCTTAAAACTTTTCAATCTTAAGCTTTGATAATATATTCTGAAACTAAACTTTATTTTTAATATAATTTTTGTTATTCTGTGCTCTTATTCTGTGTCACAGAATTGAATCACTCACCAGGAATAGAGAATTTTCGTGTCAACACTGAACAAAGCTTTTAATTTTTACCTTGGATTTCAGGCGCCTTAGAATAGGTGAAGAAACTCCTGAATTAATTAATGAATTTCCTAATTATTCAAATGAATTAAATCGAGAGTCTAAACGAGTGAGTCGTCCCATAATTGGCAACAATTGAGTGTTAACTGAAGGAAAGTAATCGACTTAAAGAAGAAGAAGAAAATCATTTACTATGAAAAAGACAATTCTTTTGCCTCTATTCTGAGCAGAAAACTGAAGCCACGAATATATTTCTGTCAATATTTAGATTTAAGGCAAACATTATTACAGCGAAAATAGTTTAGTATATCTCTAATGAGTGGAAAAATTCTCGTCAATCGATTTCTCTGCTATTTATTTAACATCTATTTTGAAAATATTTCTTTCAATGCATTCGGGAATTAATTGCGAAGACCTCAGGATTGCAATCAAAAGTGCGGAGAGAGAGAGAGAGAGAGAGAGAGAGAGAGAGAGAGAGAGA
>JAQGBD010000264.1:0-37516 GCA_034698165.1 Punctoribates punctum | reverse complement strand
ACGAATTATTATTAACTGTAATTTTGTTGGACTTAATATATAAACACTTAACTCGATTATGACTTTTTCTCATTTAATTTGAAAATAACTCTACTTTTCTTTGAAATCTGAGGGCTTTTGATGAGATTTCAGATGTTTTTCGACTTTTACTGACAAAAACATAATTATTTTGATTTAATTTTTTTTTTCCATTTCGATCCGAAAACATTTCTAATACTTTAAATGCTTTAAACGAAAAGCTTTAATGAATAATATATTTTTGAATCACTTATAGGGAAGGTTTCAAATATTCAGTACTAAGCCTTTCGACAACAAAAAGGCTCCGATTTGTAGTATTTTCATAAAAATCGTCTCAAATTAGGGAATGATTCGAGTCTTGCATTAATGATATGGATGTCTATTCGGGGATGATTTAAATTAAACAAGAGTTTAGAATATGTATGTCCACATTAAACTCTCCTTTATCCTTTAGGGTAATCCACATGCAAGGGGTATCTTCTTATATACTTTTCCTTATAAATGGTATAAAAAGTGGATATTATTTACATTTAAGAAAAAAATGAAACAAGGACAACTGGTATAATTTCCCCCTCAGAAAATGAATAAGAAATTAAACAAATAACACCTTTTTTACCTGAATTTCTTATTTTATATCTTAATATAATCATGGAAAAATACAAGCGAATGGCTTTGAGAAGTTCACTCTTGCGTATTCCTAAAACAAAGTAGTGTGCATTTAGCTAGTTGAGTTTAGTTTAGAAAAAACAAGAGATAATGATTGAGTCTTATTTTCTCTTTTAATAAGTACTCCAATAATGAAGTGATTTATTCTAATCTCGAGGGACAGGTATTCCGATCTAAAAGCACATCATTTGAATTGAGTTTTTCTGCCCTCTTCTCAACCATTTGGTTGTGTTTTGTTCTAAATTTTAAATTTCGTTAATCAACTCTCTCTCTCTCTCTCTCTCTCTCTCTCTCTCTCTCTCGCGCTCTCTCTCTCTCTCTCTCTCTCTCTCTCTCTCTCTCTCTCTCTCTCTCCCCTTCATTACAAAAACCATTTCTTTTAAAGTCGGCTCCTTTTGGAAAATCCCAAAGCAATGAATGTATATTAGAAATGATAGTTCTCTCGAAAGGGAAAAGTTTGGTCGACCAGAGTTGGAGTCGGAGTCGGAGCCCATCCTATCTTTTATACCATTAATTATAACAAATATTAAATAAGACTCGAATTTAAACATAAGTTTTCATTTGAAAACATCTGAAAGAATCAAAACATATAATAATAAGAAAAATAGTTTATCCAAAGGATGTTCAGAATTGAGTGAAAATATTATTTGTAATTCATATTTGAGAAAATTGAGGAGAAAAGTCAGTGATCAGGGTAATTTGAAAAACATTTTATACGCAGTAAGAAATAAGAAGGATAAACAAAAACTATTTATCATATATTTATAATTTATTGGCTGAGAGCATATCCAGTGATACTCCTCAGCAGTTGAGTTATTTTTGCAGGATATCAGTCAATTGACATTGACTTAAATAAATTGGTTGAATACAAGACTTTCCTCTTTCTCTCATCAAAAGTAATTCTCTTTATTTGGATTTTGAGCCAAATTTATAAAGAATTTCATTCGAACTGAGAATATATTATATAATATAAGAGAGACTTAAATCTTGGAAATAATTTGCGAATTAAGTTCTAAAAAGAGGAGAAGAGAGAAAAGTAAGCAAAAAATATTTTTTAGCCAACGGGTGGTTTGGATTTGGTTAGAAGGTTGTGAAGGTTGTCGGGTTCACGAAGAATATTTCCATTCAGATAGGGATAGGGATAGGGCTGAGGCTAACTTTTGCATCAATTTATTACAATCGTCAATGACTTTTCAAGGACGAGATCTGACTTCAAAATTGGTCTAACTCTCCAAACGAACGCCATATTTAGCTCTGGCATAACGTCTGCCTTGTCTTATGTCTTATGTCTTATGTATTGCTCCATAACTAAGTTAAGTGACTCTTCACCAAAAATATTTCACTTGTATTTCACTTTCACTCTTTTGAATCTTATAATAATTGGCAACAAAAGAGGGCTAATCATTATTTAAGAGAAATACCAAAACAACCTGTTCTTTGCGAAGAGGAATTTGTCTCTCTTTATAACCATCGATATTATCGCTTCCATTAAATCTTTGTCCAAATTTGTCTTAAAATAAGAGTTTTATAATAAGTTTGTTCCTAAAAACAGATTGAGAAGAGTTCAGAAAAGAATTTCAATCTAGAAAAACAAGATAATAAACTTGATAAAGTAGTTTCAAACAAAACTCAATGGAGAGCCTCAATCAATATTCACAGAGAGTTACCGAAAAAAAATTCTTCAGAATAATTAAATCTAAGTATTGAGTGATTCCGTGAAAACGGACACTGAATTGTGTCGGAACCTTTAGGACGTAATCTTGTCCTTTAGTGGTTATGTTTACACCGAAATTCGTTTATTGCCCTCAATTCGATTCTTGTGTTTCTTTGGGTTATTTTCTTGCATTTCATACTAAGTCCAGACATTTGAAGGATAATCGTATGCGTTATGTTATGTCCAGACGGACGCACTCAGTCTAAGGGAGTGTTTTCTCTGTCCATCTAAGCAGGTGGTGGTGTGAGGGTTAGACTGCTCTGTCGTCAAGACATGAGTGGAGGCAATGGGTGGGTCACTGCATGCCAGACAACAAATATGAAAGATTCCGTATGCGTTACCAGCGCTCAGTTAGCCCCGTCTACTATTAAATATACTGAAGGTTTCATATATTTGTATAATTATTGGCCAAACCATACGTAATGGTCGTTACAGACAGTGAGAGAGTGAAGTCAGGGTTGAGAACTCGTGGGAAGAAATGGAGTCAACAAGTGTTGGCTCTTATCTCACAGTTTTTTACTCAAACACATTCTTCGGATTCATATTTGGCCTAATTTTCAGTTATGCCTCAACTCATGTAATCGTTTTAAATATTTTTATACTTTGAGTCTCAAAATACAGTGAGAAAGTAATTTTCAATGGAAAGGAAGGGACAGCCGACCAATACTTTTCAATTATTTGAACTTTTTGTGACATTTGGCCGAATAGGATATGAAAGTTGTGGTCATTTTTTAGTCTGAATACCTTTCCTTTCAAATGATTTCTTTCACTTTTTTTAGAGTTCCGAATAATCTTTAGGGCCTCTGAGGTAAGAGTGATGTAACAATGGGTGGAACAGTTGAACAGAGGAACAGACTGAAGCCAAAGTGAGGGCCAACTTATTTTTTGCGCTAATAATTGAAAGTGAAATTGTTGTGCAATCGATGAGCTTTCAGTTTCGTCCCCTTTGAGAGCGTCCGGTACTGGACTGTTGTGTTGGGCCGGTTGTGCACAGACGGACTCTTTCTTATGCCTAACCATTATTAGTATTATTTGTCTACTTTCTCATGTCTGGCGATCTTCAGACCAAACTCTCTCCATGTCTGACAACAATAGCCAACTGTGGCTCTCATTCTGAGCCCTGTTTTTTTGAAAGGCTTTACATAATTTCTTTATTTTCCTCTTTTCCTTCTCTAGTCTTCTGTCTAAGAATCCATTAAACATATACTGTATTCAAAAAATATTCGTTTTTTAAGTAAATTATTGCTCTAATAAAAGATCAGTGAATACTGTTTTCAAGGTTTTGGTCTAACAATAAGTTTCGCTCTTATTCTGTGCAAAACCTTTACTTCATATGAATTGATGTATTTGAGTGAAAGTCAGCAGAAAATAGCCTTAATTATCATATTCAGTGAATAGAAAATAATTACATAAAAATATGTGTTTATCTGTTATACAATCCATTTATAGGTTCGAATCGTGTTTTGAAGGCTGTGCTCACTCTTTCACTTTCACTATCGATATAATGTTTTGATAGAATTAAATGTGAGGTATAAGTGGTTGAACGGGTTGTCGAGTACTGTTAGCTAAATATACACTATATTTAACTACAACATTAGAGGACAGGCCTTTTCATAAGTCATAAAAAGAGCCAAAGGGTTGGAATAACTGTTTTGCGGAGTAAAGGGGTTGAGATAAATATAGCGATACATACAAATGAAAGCTTTATTGAAAAGGTATACGAATTGGGAACAAATGGCACGCGATCTCCAAATAATACTGAGACCGGCGCTAACATGAATACACATTCACTGAATACATGAAAATCATATCAATTGAAGAGCGAAATGATTGTCCTCTCAATGAAAGAGTTAAACCCTTTCACAAAAACTTTTTGACTAATGTTAGCGATACTTATATTTTCATGTTTTGCTTTTTCTGCGAAGTATTAACATTTTGTAAACTTGCAAACAAACTATTTCTTGATCGAAACCAACGAATCATTTAATTATTAAATTGTTTTAATGAACAGTTAATTCGTTTTCAGTTTAAAAAATAAAATGTTGTTTTCAACAAACCGTTTAATTAACTTGTTTTTACTCTTTTTAACATTTAGTTAATTGAATTGAGAAAAATTGGAGGAAATGAAAGGGGTTTTAATCTTTTGAATATCCCATCAATTTTTACTTGACTTTCAAGATATTAAACTAATTTTCACTGCATTTTAATGACAGTTTTCTTTTGAACTTATCAAAGAAAACAACTTTTTTAAAATTTTAATTAGCAAGGGATCAAACATTTGATTTACGTCTTTATCTTAGTATTTGGACTTAAATGTTGCTTGTTAAAAGTAGTTTAATCTAATTGTTTTTTGATAAAGAGTTGAGTTTTGAAAATACTGACAATTGATTTATTGTTATTTTCATTTGTGAAGAGTATTATTGAGTTTATTATTGATATTCAAACGGCAATAACAGAAGTAATAATTCAATTGTCAGTTCTCTCAATGAAATACATGTTTTTGTAAATATTGGCTTCTTTTTGCCATAACACTAATAATCGAGAGAAAGGGTTGCACTAAAAGGTTTGTTTTGTATTAATATGGTTTTGCGGAAATGTCTGTCCTGTCGGCGCGTCTTCTGTCCGAAATTTCTATTGTATTATGAAAAAAGGTTTTCCCCCTTTTCTGGCGAACTCTTCTCTTTTTCACTCAGTTCTCTTGAAAAGAGGGTTATCTCTATTTTTTTTACTTTCCGTAAAAGAGTTTTATGTCGTTCGGCTTTTTCCGCATTTTTATACAATACTTAGACGTTTGTGTCCATCAATAGTGCAGATGTTGTCCGAGACATTTAGTGTACGACCGGTTGCTATCGAAAGTGATCGGCTCTGGTTGTGAACAATTGATTGTCAGACACATTGACATAACCGCAGAGGACTCTGTGCTCACACATTATACTACTGTCTGCTGTATTGGGCTTTTCAAGTGTCTGTTTACCAGTTTTTATAGTCAAACAATCAAATAAATGGCCAAAAATGGTCATCAATAATGTTATTCTCTTATTGTGTTGTTGTTGTTGTTGTGTTTGGTTTACTGTTAGTTCACTTTTATATAACATTTTTTGCTTTTCATTCACTCTTCTCTTCCTTTTGATGGTCTGATTCACGGAATCAATGAATCACTGTTTGATTTCGTCACCAAAAGCCGATCGCCGACAGCCAACAGTCCATAACTCGAACCCATTTCATGGATATTCCCAAAGCATTTAAAGTATTACAGTTCTGATGATCAGTTGAAAGCTTTAATTCGGCGATAAATTTGGTCATCAAATCAAAAAATAAGAGCAAACATATAACTCCTCCACAGCTCTCATCAATATTTGACGATATGTTTGGGTCTCTCAAGACTTTCATAAGATTTTCAGAATATTCTTAAAGTTCATCACTTATTGAACTTTCGTTAAGCTCAGGATATGTCGACATTTTTTGAATTTCAATTCAGATTTTTTCATTTGAAAATCTCATCTCTCTGTGAATTAATGCATATCTAATATGAAAGTTAGTCGTACTTAAAATATTCAGGATTGAATTCTTGGAATTGGCTAGCTCTTCTCATCAGAGAGATGTCTTTTTAGGGATTAGTCAGACATCTCATCCCCTCTTCAAAGTCTAAATCAATTTAAAATTCAATCGTTTGAAACAAATCATAGATTTATTTGATTCGAGAAACCGATTGAATCTGAATATAAGTTATTTCATCCTTCAAAATGTGAAAATATAAACATTTTTTATGTCATTTTTTTCAATCTTTGAACAAAATCGCGATAAAAGCTTTCAAAATGATTGAAACAAAATATTATAATTTTTTATTTGACTTCAATTTCGATATTTGTTTGAAAATTGAACTAAAATTTTAAATTATATGAAATATTCATTAAGTCTTTTATTCTTCACTCAATTAAGCCATGAATTGAGAAATTAACGATCAAACCATCAAAACATCAAATTATAATATTTTTCAAATCTTTTTTTTCACATTTAAAGTAAATGAATGACAAAAATAATATCAATTGAAATAATAATCATTTGATATTAGGTATAAATGTAGTGAAAACTTCGTTTCAAATAACAATTTTATTGTATTTTCATATAAAATATATTTTAATATAATATGTTATGGACTCAATGATGAGCAAGTATCTTTTAGCCAATAGCTTAATTCTCAGAATTTGTTCAAGGCTTTTTGGCATTATATTTATGAGATCCGCTCTTCAAGTCATTATGATTCGACCTTGCTCCACTACCTAACCAACATTGTCGGCCATCCCTGTTCTCAAATATTAATATCAGGTTTAAGTATCGAATTGACCTAAAAATATATTTTAAATTCTTTACTAATTTCTTATAAGTTGTGTCCGTAAAGCGATTGAAAGTAAACCACTATTACTTTAATTGCAATTAAATGAGAATAATATGAATATGTTTTGAAGGATGACTTCAATTAATTAGCTTTGATGTGAAATAACACATTTTCTCAATTAACTTATATCTAAAATAATGTCCTAATATTGAGTTCGTATATATTCTTCACTTTTGATGAAATTAAAGTTTATTCTCTTCAATAGCCTCTGTCATGTTTTTGGTCCATTTTCAGTGACGATAATCTCAGTTATATCACCCATTAAGTCAAAGTACAAGAGCATATTCAACACTTATTGTCATAAATATTTACCAAATATATATTAATACCTCATCTCATGTTTGGATTGAATAAGATTTCCATTAAAACCAATTCACTGCTTATCAAAGGGTTTATTGACATTTCCTAAAAGTATTTTGTTGCATGCTTATTCTCAATAAGAGTTCTGGTCTTCAGTATTGAATTTGGTTTTTGAATTATGAATGAAATGACGATATTTTGAATGAAACAAAAGTAAAAATGTTTTCGAGTATTATTTGATTCACTGAATGAGAAAAAGTTACTTTTCTTTATTCCGATCCATATATTTGATGTCAATTTTGTTTGTTTATCGATCGGATGGTGTGTTGCCATCAGTGAGGGTTCAGTACCTGACACAGTCTACTACTCTGTGTATATATTTTTTTTGCATAACACTCGTGTCACGTGATTTGAGCATCACTTCTGGCAGTCATTCAGTGTCTGCATCTCATATGGAAAGAGGACTCCCTTTCCGTACTCTTTTAACGTTAACTTTATTTGGGTCTACTCTTGGCTATACTTTTTGCCCTACTCTTCTCAGCACTCTTTTGGAGACCCCATGAGATTATGCGAATGCGAGACAGAGTTTACTCAAATGTGAATCAGAGAAAAAGATGGGAAAGAGGGGGAAAATAACTAATTTGAGATACCGTACCCTCAACTCAATACATACCATACCATCTCTTTTAATATCTCTATGGAAACTATAGATTTTTTTGGCCATACATAATATGTCATTAGAGTTATAGCACAACTTCTTTCCTCTAAACACTACTCTACTCTTTATTTTTTATGTCATGTTTTTTGACATTCAGTTCAAAAGCCTTTCTGTTATTAAACACTTTTATCCACTCTTTTAGTATTGATTTTTCTCATAAAATAATAATTTTATTGATTTTTGTCTAATAAAATATTTTTTATTCGTTTCTCATTTTATTAGGCGATCGGTGGAGCGCTTCTCAAAGGCAAATGTAATTATACCGGAGGAGAGAGTAAGAAGTAATTTCACTTATATTTTACGTATATCTCTCTTTTTTATGCCAATATATCCATTATTGTGCGCACCGGCGCTCCAACAAACCCCATATCTGTGCGAAACGCGTATTTTTTTCTTTGCTAATTCTTTTGGGAAACCCCACGCCATCTGAACTGCTTTCTGTGCTCTACGGCACGGGTATCTTAGCTGAGCCTGAGCCTGAGCCTGAGCCAGATCAGTTGATCAGTTGAGCGCAGCACTGTTTGCCTGATGTGAGTCACATGAAACTCATCCGCTTATTATGAATGAGTTAGAGATGATATTTATTGGAAACAAAGTTCAATTGATTGCCAAACAATACCATCCAATCCCAGACTCATTATAACGAAGAATATTTGTTTTCGATCCGATTTCTTATGACAACTGACTAAACTATTTGCTTCCAAAATAGTCAGATTAGCTTGCACAATTCGCATAAGAAGAGGCAGTTTTACGTAACCATCGCTAACCTGAAACACATTGGTTTGATTTCATGAGGAAATTACATAATGACTATTGAATAAAGGATTGCAAACATTTTCATTAAATAACGGGTCGTAAACAAAATTACGGCTCAAATAGGAGTCAATAAATTTTAATTGTATTCACTTTTTTGAAGAGATATTCTGCACTTAATTCAAAGCAGTGGAAGTCATATGAGAAATAATGTATATTTATCTATGAAAACATATTTATTTGATGGCCTATCATATAATTCATTGCATTTATTGCTATATTTTTCATGAGAATAGCCGACGATTTTTAGTCAAATATTCATCCACTCGTATATACCATATATATAACTGTATATAATCCATAAACTCGTGAATTATTGCGTGAAAATAGTTTTGAAAAATATAAGAAAATGAGTATTTCTATCATTAAATGTTAATTTCATTTATCACGCAATGAATTATAACTGTTGAGTAAAAACTCTTACAGTTTTCTTCAAGCTTTTTACTGTTTTTCAGGTTAAGCAATGAATTCACATAAAAACATAATATGAAATATGAGTATCAAAGAGAATATTCTCTCTTCAGATGAATATTCTGATGAAAAAAAGGGTGAATTTGTTGTTATCACGAGAAATAACAGTTATATTCTTAACTTTTATTCAGACTTTTATTATTTGTTTAGTTATTCTGTAGTTTTTCTATTCATTAAATTTCTTTTTGCTATGAATTTCATGCCTCAGAGAATTGGAGAAAATTTTAATTTACTTTTTATACTCAATTTTTTTCTTAACATTTTTATTATTATTTCAATGACTTGAATGAGTAATCGATTCTCGTATTATTCAAATACTCTCATTATTTTAATTTTCTTCATAATCTAGTCGTTATTTTTAGCTTATTTTTAACGTAAATTGTTTGCAAATATATTCCTCACTCTTTTGGCAAATGTTTTCGTTGCGATTATAACCAAAAAACTAATTTATTAATACAATTATTGTGTTTATTGTTGGAAAACCGCTTAACAAAAACAGAGCTCCAGATCTCCGACAACAACAACAAAAAGAATAAATCCATTTCATTGATATTATAATCGATGGTTTGGCGGTCGACCAACTGTGCAATCAAAAGGGTTATTATGCTATTAGAGCTGATTTTCGGTCTCATAGACATTATGTCAGATATTAATAATATGTGGAAAACCTCCCAAAAAGTTAGTTTTTTTTGTCAATTCTTTTAATACGTGTCAACAATATATTCACCGCATTTTCACATCGCATTCAACCCATTGCCTGATCTGAAATCCCTTTTGTGGTCAATATTTTTTTGGTAGTGAACCCCTTCGCAGTGCATTCCCTCCTTTATTGGTCTGACCTTTTCATAACAGAGTAAACAACGAAAAAAAGCTCTTTTCTATCGAAGCGTATATTTTTGTACTCGTTTTTTGTGATCAATAGCTCTCTCCTGACAACAATTTTTTCATTTAATTCTAACATTTCTTTTATACAGAATATTATATGTATTTATTGTCTGCGAAAAACTCTTTTACGAAGAAAATTGTTTTCTGTTATGTATTCCACTCATGAGCTCAACATTTAATCCTCTTTTAGTTCATAAATATTTGAGATTGTCTTCGATATACTTTTGCTCTTAAAATAACAATACTTGGATCTAAAATTTGTCGGAATATTGAAAACAAGATCAAACTCTTTTATACTTTCAAAGTATGTATTATTTTTCCAAATGGACTACAAATGGAAAACTGTATAAAAATGATGTCTAACTTGAAATCAATTGGAGTGAGAAAAATATCATTAATAACAATAAATTTGACTCAGGATATAGTGATCACTAACTGCTGGCATGAATTGTGAGCCAAAATTGAAAAATAGATATAAAATACACCGAATATAAGGAGAGACTGAATGTGAGACAAAATGAATGCCATATTCTGTGCGAAACGAGAATTCTTTGATTATAACACAAATAGATTTATGCATTTTATTATTGATGAAGACTTGTGTTATTCTGTCGTTGAATGTGTCAATCGATCATATGCTCTGTCAATGTGGTAAATAGTGACCAACCAATCAGTGACATCGCACAGGCATTCAATTTGGCCACTGCTTGGATCAGATCCTATTCATAAGCAGCAGCTAAAGGAGAAGAACAGAGTAGACATTAGGGGTGAATACGTTTACCAATAGATATAAGTTGGATGTGATTTGGCGTTTGGGGCCAAACCGTTGTTTGTCTAATGCTTTCACTTAAATCATTGGCACTTTTTTAGGCACTAACTCTCACTCTTCTCACTAATGGCTGCTTTCAAACACTTAATTCATTTATTACTCCAAGTCTTACATTTTCTTTCCTCTTATTCTTCTGAGAATCAATTCCTCTTCGCATCAAAACTATTATATTATTTGATTCAAAGGCGTAAATATAGTCTAAAAGAACAAAATCTTAATCTGGTTATTGATTCATCAGTTTTCAAATCAGTTATTTATTTTGTTTTCATTCATAAAAAGTGTGAAACTTTTTTTTCTATACAACTTTCGAAGAAACGGTTGGATGAGAGAAATAATCGTCTCTTTTCGGTCATCAAAAACAATTTATGGATTGTTTTCGAGTAAATAATTTGCAAAATTTATAGCCATTGGTATTATAGAAGTCACACCCATTCTGTTTACCTCCAACTATATTATACAACCTTTATATCTGTGTCTGACCCCAAACGATGAACTTTGGGACCTATTCGGTGCTTGTTTTCAACGATTTATGGGGATATCGGATGAATAAATACCTTCACAAATATTTCGGGACTTAATTTCCTAAACGTTTTAATCTCATTTTAGTTCAAAAAATTACTTTTGTTTGTATAATAACTGGAATCTGAACCGAATTATGAGTTGATTTGTACTTTATTTCTCCAAAAGTCGACTAATTTTTATTTTAATGAATCTGATCCTATCATATGACAGGTCTGAGTGACTGTCAACCACATACTGACACCGATCTGACCTCAATTCTACTCTCTATTCAATTGTCAACACTCTTGGAAATCAATATTTTTTCACAAAACAAAAATTTTCGAAATGAATACCAAATATTAAAACATTTGAGTAGATATTTGTCATTAGATTTGAAAAATAGAGAAAAGTTTATAAATAATTAGAGTTAGAAATCAAAATTTCCATAAATAAAGTAACGATTTTTTGTTTTCCATCAAACTATATATTAATATATTCAATGCCTGAACGAAAAGTCAGCGAATAATAAGTAAACATTTGATTACAGACTTTCCTTTAGACTTAAGATATTAGTTATGTAAAGCCATAAAAGTCCGAGTCTTGAGAAGAAACAAATTATCATTAATTCTGATTTGTTATCGTTTTTACCAAACTTTTCCAATCATCGAAATAATAAACAAAATTAAATAATTGCGGTAATAATAAGGCATTTAAATAATAATTCAAATCAATTATTGAGTTTTAATACTTTATGGCAACAAAATGTCAAAATTTGTCTCCAGTTATGAAATGATGAAAAGAGGAATAAATTTCATTTAAGTCTTCAATAAAAAGAAGTAATTCTAGAATCGAGTAATAAGTAGTACTAAAACATTCATTAGATTGAAAATACTTTCGCAGAAATAAATCTTCTCATAAATAAAGTTTCTCTGGTATTGTGAGAATACCAGAGCGAATATAAAGAATATTCTTGTCTTTTGATATAATACACTTGACTATTACCAGTGCTGTTGAGGCGAAGGAGTGAATCATTTATTCATAGCACTGGTATTTGCTTTGAATCGCTTACATTTACTGTCAGATTAATAATCATAATCTCTCTCTTCTTTTTGCTTTTATTTTTCTCTCTTCTGGTGCTCTCAGTCTCTGCAATGATCGGCATATCTTAACAAAAGCTGTGGGCGCTCTCTATTCCATTCCTCCGACGATTCTTTAGTGTCAAAATAATTTAGAGAATTCTCGAAAAACAGAAATATTTCGGATTTGTTTTTCTTCAGTATTTCTTTTCCTTTATTAGTATTTTATTAAATTTTTAAATTGTTTGCTGTATTTGTTTGTCTTCATTGTCTCAGATTTGTGACTTATCCGGGACAAACATCACAAATATCTTTTGTTTCAAATAATTTATTTATGCCTAAAAAAGATAGTTTGGGTTCAATTTAATTAAACCTATTGTTTGGTGATTTTGGTCTTTAAAATTGATGTATAAACGGGAAAAATATTCCGCAATTTCTCTATTCATATGAATAATGAGATTTTACTGTTAATTAGAGACTAATTAAAGTCATTCATTTGTAATAATTTTGTTGCCCTTAAAGCCATAGAACTCTTTAATTGCATTAAACATTTCCACTGTGAGAGAGAATTGAGTTTATCGGAGAAGAAATTTTGTTTAAACATTAAATTTTCATAAAAATTCATTTTATGAATAAATTAGTTCTATTTATTGCTATGTTTTGTGATATTATGACAATTATTGTATGCCTTCCCTATTATTTGCGGTAAATGATGAACAAAAAATTGTTTGACTTTACATTTGATTCCTTTACTCTTTTCCTAATCTATTTGTTTGGGTTTTCGCTGTTTTTCTTTTATTTATGATCTGTTTATTAATGAAGTTTTGGCGCAAAAATTGGTTATCTCTTTGTGTCCATCGCTTTATGTCTCTAAATGACAATCAGAACGGATTTGAGTCTTCATTTACAATTCATTTCCCATTTCTAAACCGATTGTTTGGAGTTTTGGGAACAGTTTCGGCTCAGAATATATATTGATATAAGGAGTCAGTCAGAAAAATAAGCCATTTATTCAGAGACACATTCATTGCATCAGAGATTCATTTATTCATTTCTGGTTTCTCTGTAATAGTTTTTTACACAAAACCTTTTCCAAACTCATCCATCTCTTTCTGGTTCCCCCTTTTGCGTAACGCATTATTGGCCAAATGACTAAAGCCATTGTCTCCCATTGCTATGTAGACAGAGGACTATTCTGTATGTAGGGGCAGATGGGGTTCTGGTCAGAGCATCGAAACGTTAGGTCATTATTTGCGATCGAATGGCGAAAAATTATATTCTCGGATAACATATTAAAAAAGCAGAGAAAAGCCAAATGAAAAGTAATTTCAATTTTTTGGCAATACTTTCAGTTATGCTGTCCTCGTATTAAATCATAATATGTTTGCATTGATTTGCAAATGACTGATGAGTTTGTTTTTCTCAAATATTTTTTGTCTGATAAATAAATTTTCATTTTTGTAGAGATAGTCTGTGCGACGAAAAAAAAAATCATTTGCAATGAAATGCAATGAATAGAGTAATAGACGAATAGACACATCAAATGTTGTTTTCCTCTCAGTCCTGATGAGGAGAACTTCCCTTCACAAAAATATTGGCAATACTTTTGGATATATTCTGTGCGGAGGACCACATGCGCCAACTGCTTATAACATTGTGTCTCTTAATGCCTATGTAATCGTTATGGAACTTAGCAGTTGCACAACCGACTGACCCCTTCCCTGTGCCAACTGTTGACCCTATAGTCACTGCCTCTCACTTATGAGACCATTTTTTGCAACTGTTGTGCAGTCTGTCTGTGCGACCACTTCCACCACTATTAGGAGCGGTGCCATTAATGCACAAAAAACACTTTTCACTCATAGTATCGAAAAGACTACGAAAATACACTCACTTTTTCATATATATTATACCGACTTTTATTGTGTGTCCACTTTAGTGCCCATTCAAACAATAACACAATTTGTCTCATCTGAACACTTCTCCCACTTTTTTTGGCAAATTTTATTTATAACTCCATAGAACTCCACTTTTTCTCATTTTATCTCAAATTTCATTTTATTCCTTCCGTTAAAAAGTATTTTTCATAGAATTTTCAGATAATAAGAAATATTTATTCGTCTCTAAAACCCAAGAGTTGTGTAATTCATGTGTCGATATATTATAAGTTATAACTGAGTAGTGCTCGGAATGGGAGACCAATGGTTGGCCGTAATTCAAATTCATTATATTCCTGAATCATACCGTGTTTTTAAGCCATTCACAGACATCAATACATAAAATGCATGTTCTCTCTCCTGATCTCTGTTTTTCAGACCAAAAAAAGTCGTGACTCAGCACTGGTGCAGACAAAAAATGATTAACATTAGGAGTGCATTGTTTTTATGGGCAACACATATGCCAACTAATCCCTGACTTGTTTGCAAATATTGCTTCAAAATAACAATTGATTCTTGACTTCAACTCTTATTTCTTTTGAGACAAAATTATATCCAAAGACTAAACATATTTCCGAGTCATACGTCTTATTCAATGAACACTAATAGCATATACTTTGAGAGAAGAAATCTATTGAAAAGCTTTACAATAAATCTATTATTTTGTGATTTTATTTGCCACTGAAAATAGGCTTAAATTTATTGTTTTTTATTCGTTTGATTCCTTTTCTATCTTCACTTCGCGTAAATTCGATACAAATAAGTTATTTATTGCATTTCAATACTTGTTTTCTCGGCAATCAATTTGAGTCAATAAAGTGTTTGATTGTGTCCGCGACTCTCGTCTGACGCAAGTATTACATAACGATATGAGAGTTGCCGGAGCTTTCATTTTTCAAAATAGCAAATCACAGGAACGGCTCATTAACATTGTATGTGATGTGTGTGCAGCACATCATCAGAAAAGATCATAACTAAGGAATATATATTATAAGAGTCAGAGAGGAGAGAGTAAGAGAAGGAGAGGACAGACATAGCCATCCGGCAAACGTATATCCCGTCCGCGAGGAAAACACAATCTTTTTTAAGCTATCCGTCGATTCAATCGCTTGGCTTTTATTTTCTTCCCACGCACTCAGTGTCTGACCCTTCCTTATGCATAACCGGGAAAGACTTCTTGTGCAATGTTACGGACAGGAACGGCATGTCTGCAGTCTTGCATCTGTTCCAATTGTGTCCCATTTGGCCATCTCTTTCTCTCTCTTCACTTTCGCTTTTCTTTTCATTTAAGACGACTGTCTGTTCCCTGAAATATAATTAACGTTAGCCTAAAGTGAAAGTGTTTTTTAGGCATTCATTTCCTTAAGCACTGGCAAAGAGTGGCCAAAGAAAAGGCATTCATTTCTCACTCTCTCTCTTCGTTTTCTCGCACTCACTCTCACTGTTGGCCAAAGAGTGGAACGACTGGAAAGAGTGGGGAATTCAATGCAAGCATTTCTCAGCAATAATTTGTTTTCTCTGTCTCTCCCTTCGCTTCCATTACACAACACAACCCCTAATATCAGTGATTGGAAAATAATTTTCTATCTTTTCATTTGCACTGATTTTCGTGTGAGAACTCCAATAGAAATCAGAGTCACTTATATTTATTCTTGATATAAATGAAAACTCTATTGCAATGATAAAAACTTGACTTTTTATCCAAGAGAAATACTTCAATAGAAATCTGGGAACAAATTGTTTTATAGCCAGTAATTGGGTTTAACTGTAATTCCTTTTTTCATATAATAGTCTACAAAACAGTAAAAGAATTCAAAGACAAGTTATATAAGTATTGACAGCAATGATAGCGAAATAGTCTGAGAGAAACACTTGTTATATGAATAGAGAGAAAAATTGATTTCTAACGACAACAAAGTAGGTTATATTGAAATGATTCTCTGATTTTCCTATTTTCCTGTTTACACCGTTTACAAGACCGCCATTTGTGACATCAAATTTCATTATACGTTTGTTATTCACTCCGATTTGCATTACATTTAATTCCATATCATTTCTATGTCTCTCTCTTTCTCTTTCTTAATGACATTTTTCGTATGCTTTTTATTATTCGACTTTTTATTCAATTTTCTCCGCATTTTATTTCCTTTTCATAGAAGGTCTCCAATGTTTCCGAACTTATTTTCTCGTCTACTCTTTGAATTATTCATGAATTAACCATACACACTATACCCACTATACACAATATACACAGTATAAGCATATATAACAACATTTCCAATTCTATTCAAACCCTTCTCAAGTTTTTCAATAATTTTCTTCAGAAAAGTTCTGAAAATTTTGTCTCCAGAAAAATGAGTGAATTTATAATATTTTGATTAATAGATTCCTATTTTTGAGGTATTTTTGTCGTAACTCTGCGTTTGGAAAACAATTTATTAATAGATGTAATAGTTATGTCGTTCCCATTTAATATACGGTCCAGTTCTCAACTCTGTGTGTTTTTTATGCACTTCTCTGTTCTGATTCATTGATTCGCTGCAATCATATACAGAATTATTTGCAGAAAAATTTTAGTATACAATTGTGGTCAGAGCTCACACGAAATATCGATGGCTAGCCTTCTATGTATGACATATACCTGTTTTTTCGTTGCCTTCATTTTTGGCGCAGACATACCTGCAATCAGCTAATGGGGCGAACTCGAAGACTGTTTGTTTGTGCAGACAGACAGTGAAGACAACCAAAAAAATAGCCGAAAAACGGTTACAGGGGTTCAGACATGGGTTTAGACCTTTAAGGCATTACTCTATCAGTGGATAAATTGTTTGCCTCTCATTTGGCCTAAACTTACGCAACAAACGATCTTTTCTTATAAGTCATTAAATTTATCTTCAATTAAGACACTTAATGATTGGCGTTTTATTTTCTCTGTAAATTTTCATCAAGGATATCTAACTAAAATAAAAGCAAATTAGTTCACATTATTCTTCAAAATTCTGGGTTTTTCTCATTTTAAATGAGAAAAATCTAAAAAAAAGAGCTTGATAATTTTCAATAAAATATTGAAAAATGACCAAAATTAACCTTAAAATCAAAATCAATATAACGAACGAATGATTAAAGTATTGATTATTCTCTTTAATTATGAAAAACAAATGAATGAAATGAAATACAATGACATCAATGGCTGATCGCGTTTTTGAAGTTTTTTTATGGATATTATTCTGAGAATTAGGTCTGTCATCAAAACTCATTCAAATATTTTCATATTCTGTGTTTAAATAGCGTTTTCTTTGAATAAAAGCTGAAAAATTAATTGAAAACTATTTTCAATCGATCGCAAGGTATTCGGCGAACCGAGAATTGCGTAATGAATGTGTTTTTGTGCGTTTGGTTGACTTCCTTCACCTGTTTATGTTTTACTTCTTTAGTTCTTCGGTTAGTTTTAAAGCATTTATTCATTGGTCGGCTAATGATGTGATGCATCGCATTGAAGGGTCAATGCCTTCAATGCCTTCCCAGCTCTCGAAACAAACAGTTTTTGATGTGTTGTTGCGAAAGCGTTGCACAACAGTTACCTGATTGCAGGTCAGGTCATAGACTGGTCTACGAAAAAGAGAAAAATAATAATCATATAATCCGTCTGACGAGGAATGGCATGCAATGCAATGCCCAGTGCAGTGCAATTTCGCCCGTCTCGCAGATAACAAACAAATCAATTGCTTTGCCCCCTATGCATACCTACCTGTGCCGTCTCGCATACACAAGTGTCTTATGTCTTATACACTCTTCTCATCTCTAAAACTAAATCTCTTTCTCACTGTTTTGAGTCAACAAATTAGAAATTTCTTCTTATCTTTTCTTACGTAAACTGAATTCAATTTCGAGTTATTTATTGGAAAAGTTTCCCTAAAATATGGATTTTCTTAAACCAAAAACTGAATTCGTTTCAAACAAAAAATCTGATTTTCATCTCTCATTTCAGTTGACTTTTATTGAAGTAAACAGATTTTCAAATGCATTAATAGAAACGATATTTATATCTCTTTTCATAAAATTAATTCTCAAATAGTTTTTTTATTGCAGTGTTTTTGCCATTTTTGACATCAATTCCATAAGTAATTTAAATCTCTTTTTCCGCTGTTTTTCTATTAACTATTTTTTCGATTATTTGCTTTTTTGAGGAAAAAGAATTGAAAGCAAAACAAGAGAAAAAACAGTTATAAAAGCAATTGAAATGTTTTTCATATTTACACAAAATCTTAAAAAAAAGAGCGAAAGAATTCATTGAAATATTTGTTTTCTTTGCATATCAGTTGTGTTTTATTAACGTTTTTTAATGCCTTTCCCTCCCATAAAAAGTTTCAATTTTCACATAATTATTATCTCAACGAAAACTTAAAGATAAATATCATTAGAGTTATTAGTAATGAAAAGATTTATGGCTTTCAAAGGAGTACTAAATTATTTGAACTCATCTGAGAACTTGTTTTGCTGTGAAGTTTCACTTTTTATGATCTTCTTATATGAAAGTAAAGTGTTGTGAGAAATGGTGTTATTGTTATCAGTGATAACTGGTTTTCATTAGTGACACCTTTACTGTGAGCAAAGGCTAGCCTTCAGTGTGGAGAGAGTGCAGCCATACTTAGCTGCAGTAAAACCCTTCCTCTCACTCAGTGTTGAGACACGCATTCATCCCTTTGGCTCCGCATCAGCATAAGTGCTCCACAAACCGATTGGCGACTCAATGCCTGACTGGGCGGAGGCCAACCCTTAACTGGACGGCCGTTTCGTTCCATTCGATGCATCCTTTCATTACTTCTCATTTCATTTTCCAAATAACTCTTCAATTGTTTGCTTTCACGCAATGATTATGACTTTAGCCGCGGTTTCTGAATAGCTTTTCAAATATAAAGCTTTTCGTTAATAATTACCTAAAATATAGTTAAAGTAATCAATAAATGGCGTCAAATATGATGTAATCAAAAATAAAGTGTATTTTTATCTCATTTAAAAATAAGAGAAAGAAAACTATTTTAATTAATTTTTGTTTCTTTTACTTCAAATAACAGTTTTGACTAATTATTCAATAAAATACTAAAAATAAATTTTAAAATGAAATTTAGACCAAAATATCAAAACGAATAAATAAAAAGCATATTATTTTAAAAAATCCTCGAATTTAGACAAAAAAAGTATAATTTCAGTGTATTTGTATCTAATGTTGACCTAAACTAATAAAATGGTATTATTTTCGTCTAATTTAAGATTTAAGTCAAGAATTTAAATTCATAGAGAAAGAGACGAAAAGTTATATTTTTATTTGTTATGCACTGTTTTGGCTATTTTTAAACTTTTTTTGCCCCGACGTGAAAGCCAAGGGAAGAGCACAAAAAATAAGAGGAGATAAACATTTAAAGTGGAGAACCAGAAAAGTTTATTATCAGACACAGTATTATCAGTCAGTCAGTTATATAACAGAGTTGAGCCCAAGTCCTGCCTATTTCTTGAGCCCTTATGTATTGGCCACAAGCGATCGCCACAACCTTTTCTTCTTCAGACGCTTAACTCAGAGAGTAGTCACTGCTTAAGGAGAAGTGTAGTTCCAGTTACAGACAGTGCACATCTCTGTATGGATGGCAACAACATGTTAAGAATCAGACATATTATTCACTTCAAAGCCAATGGCTATTCAATAGCCAGTCTTTAAAATTTATCTCAAAGTGTGAGAAAAAAACAGTTTTGAAATTTTAAAATCAAAAAGTTTTAAGAAAGAGTTTTTTCTTCATTCAAAAGAAAAGAATTTGAATTAAAAAAGTTTGGATCAAAGAATTACATCTTTTTTTACTTTTAAAGATTGAAATTTGTCTGCCTTTTGATAAAAGAGCAAAACTTCGCGGATATGAAACTCATATTAATCTTATTCTACTTGAAGTGCAAGTGAAGAGTGAACTCTAAAAGGGTTGAAAACTGTTTTTTCATCCATCAGACTATTCTTTGCCGTCTTTTTCTTCACTCTTTTTCCATTATATAAAAGAGTGCGTCAAAAGAGGAAAGTGTGCGCCAATCGATTAGAAGGTAGAGTTGAATGAGGTATGCATTCGTTCGGCACATTATTTCTCTCTCTTCACTCCTCTCACTGTATTTGTGATAATTTTTTATACTCTAATTTTTTATTTGACGGCTTGTTTTGCCCTTTTTTGTCATTCATATAATATTTCGATCGTTTTTTTCATTTAAATCTTTTTATGAATATATTTATATATCGATAAATATCTATCCGTTCTCTAGATATTGAAGTATAACTTTTTATGATTCAATTTTTTCATTTCTATTGATTCCAATCATTTTTTTTGGAAATAAATTATTTTTGGTGGTGTGTTGGCCGGCGTTTTGAATTTCTTATGGCAGCTGTAATTTTTTGCTTGTTGTTTAATTGACAGGTTTATTTTTTCGAACATTTTTTCATTGAATTTCTATTTTTATATATATTCCCCAATTATTGGGTTTTTTGCAATGAAACTAAAAATTGATTAATTTTGATGCAAAGGAAATCCACTTTTCGTTATCGACGTTAACTTTCAATACTTTTCCTATCATTTCATTAAATGAATTGAATTTGAAAAAAAAAAGATTTTTAGAAGAAAGCCTTTCCTGGCGATTGTACTCTTGGCTAAAATAGTTAGACTGAAAACTTTGTTCTACCGGTAGATGCTCTCAATCGGGCTCTCAATCTGTTCGAGTTTAGAGTCAAGTATCGAATCAAATGTCATTTTGTTTGAATTTTTATTTCAAACCTATAATTAAAATATTAACTGAAAGTGAATTATGAGGACAGCCTATAGTTTTTAGAAAAAATTAAGTCAGTGTTATGTCGTGGAATCGATTTTTTTATTCAGTTCTTTTATTTTATAAAATGTATACTTTCGGTAAATGACTAACAGCACCGCCACATATAACCAGAGTTTTGGTATACCAGATATGCATATATTTTTTATACAATCTATTACTGTAGAGCAGACACAGAGAGTGAGGCATATTTGGTGGCATTTTTTATGTCTGCAATGCGCTCACTCCACACCGAAACTATTGATCCAAACTCTGTTCGCCAGTGAGTGGTGTTTCCAATGGTAAGGTTTGGTCTCAATGTTGAAAATGTTGAGCTGTCGAACAGTGTCTCTGACTTCACTTATACCACACTTTCAAAGAGGAAGACATCTTATTTACCAATTCTTCTGAATCTTTTTCTATTATCTGTTTTATTGGACCTGAAATTAATGAGAAACTAATTGTTAGAAACGATGGCATTCGGACTCTGACTCCTATTATACCTATTATACAGTCTTTCATATAATATATTTGATAATACGTTCGCTTAAGAAAAACAATCAAATCTATTAGTTGTTAATTATTTTGGTTGAAAACTAATCAAACATTTGGTTCGATATAATTGTGGTCTAAATGTTTACTTCTGTGAATCACAACTATTATTGAGAACTTGATGTCACTCCAAGTGTTGCATCGCTTTTCTTACTGTAAGTCTACTCTCCATCCGAGAGATGATTCAATTTTTTATGGTTTCCAATAACTAAATACATGTTTGACTCTCAGAGAGTGTGTGTTATGTCTATTAAAAAGAAGTTCATATTTTAGTTTTGAATATCTGCGCCCATGTCTTGAATTTTTCCTACTTTTTCACAATAGTATTAATAGAGGACTACAGTCGATGATTAATTGTAGTCGAAAAGCCACAATCGTATGGACTTAGCCATCAATAGTGAGTGCCATGAGCTCTGGTGATGGAGGGCAGTGTGTCATTGCCATCGTTGCCATCCATTGCTATCAGCCCAAAGACGACAATAGTAGGTCTCTCCCGATCTCAAGTCTGCTCAGAGTTTTATACTTTGAATTGATGATCAATTGTACATTGTACATTTTGTCAATTCAGAGCTGAGCTCACAATCCATTATTAGAGGATTTTTTGCAGGACCTGCACCAGTAGTGAGACCTAAGCAGACCTGCAGCTGCCATTTGCATCCATTCATAATTTCTTAGTCAGCTTTTTGTTATGCCTTAAAATACAACAGTTTTTGAGCACTTTTGCAGCCAAAAGATGCGGTACTTCTGCTGCACTTCTGCTACACTTCTCACTCACTCTCACTCTGACTGCAGACTTCACTCCAAACCCATATATATGTAATTTCACTTCACTTTCAATTTTTGTCCTCAAAAATGAATTTCCTCTAAATATTTGGTTATTTATTATACCATCGATTGTTGTTTAGGGCCAGAGAGCGAAGAGTCGCCCATATTTTGAGCCATATTTTCGTTGCCATTCATTGTATGCATTCATTGAAGACTTTCTTTTATTTTATTCTCTTTTTTTCTATTATTATTAAATTTAGTTTTTTTTTCTCTAAATGCGATTCTGAATATATCTTAAATATCTATTATTTTCTCATATTATTGACAATTCACTCAATTTTCTCTCCGCTAATGCTTTTTGTAAGAAAGAAAGAGAAAAATTTTGTTCAGAAAATTACGGTTTCCTCTCAAAGACTATAGACTTGTGTTTAATGAGAGAATGCATTGCTTTGTAATTAAGTTCTTGGCCTCAAATAATCCAAAAAACTATACAAATAGTTAATAAATATCTGCCAAACATAAAAGTCATGGCCTTGTGCTGTTGTGCAGTCCTCAAGTGCAAGACTTAAGCTATTTTGTCACTAAGATATGCAAAATGTAAATATTTGAGGCTATGGTTAGTGTTCTAGTTATTCAATTTTGTCTAATATTAACGGTTATAAACAGAATAAGACTTTTTGGTTTGATATCTGCCATAAAACTGCTTCAGTTATCGCAACTAATTTTTCTCAGATAATATTTCAAGAGTCCTATTCAGTCCTATTCAGCACTTCTATTCAAATCTTGACAACAAGAATACCGATTCAGTAGAGACCTGGGATACAGTCCACTGAATCAAATAGTTTTTCTTTCAATTAAATTTCGATTAATTTTCACTCTATTATTGAACTCAACTTTTAATGGTTTAAAAAAATGAATTTCCTTTACTTTGAATAATAAGTTTTGAGAGAATAGTTAGGAATAAATCGATTGAACGGAGAAAAGGTTTTCTCAGCCCTCGATTCGGTGGTCATTATCGACAATATGAGGGTTAGTCTGTATATGTGATGTAATATATTAAGTGAGTCTCAAAGTTATCATTGGGTAAACAGAGCCCAGCATTGACTGTGAGCTTGAAATGGTTTTGAATGATAGTCGCCTCCAAAAAATAAGGATAACGGATGCGAACCTGAGTTTTAGTGCAAATATTATACAAAACTTGAATATCTGCTATCATTCAGTACTTTATTATTAGTATTTGGCTCTTCAGATAAGATAATAGATTTGGACAATCGCCTAATGCGTCTGCCATTGCCATAACTGTTACATAAATTGGACCTCTCATTAATTTTTATGTTTTCTCATATAACTCAGGTATATAACAGTTATATGATGTGCTGTTTGTGTGAGTTGTGTGTGTTTTTCGCTCTATTATTTGTCTAATACACCACTAGTTTAGGACTTTAACCTCATCAGCAAATATCAAACACAACAGTCAGTTGTATAATCAGTTTAACAAATCAGACATATTTTTTGCGCTGAAACCCAACAAAAATGCTCTTCGCAAAAAACACACTCTCCTACTCTCCATACACTCTGTCCCCTAAAGTAATTGAAATATTCCTCTTTAGTCTCTCTCTGTTTGTTTGACTCTTAAAGTCGCGCAAAATTCTTGAATCGATTTTTATCTCTTTGTCTGAGACGTTGTTTTTTAAAACTCGACTCTTCATTACGTCATATAATTTCTTAATAAGAGTCTGTAAAATGCAATTTTATGACTCCTATCAAAATTCAATACTTAGTATTATGTGCGGCACTCTCCCTACGCTCCCCACTCTCCCTACTCTCCTAACTCTTGTATATTAATTTTTCTAAAATTTCTTATTTATTTAATGAAATTTTCTTTTATACTTCAAAGCGCTGTAAAATATTTTTCTCAATTTTAATGTCACAAAAAGACATTAATTTTTTCTTTCATTTACATAAACCATTAAATTACTAAATAAGATGAAAATAGAAGCTCTGGATTCAGGGCACTGCCATAAAACACTGTGTGCTGTTTTAACCCTTGTAAAACTGCTTTTCTTGCAAGGGTTAATGCTATCGGTTGAGCACACTTTACGGGGTTTGGAGCTAAAGGCTATGAGAGAGTGAAAGAGCTGAGCGCTGTTTCGGAGCTCTAATTGAACACTACTCTCATCTCTGCCTTAAGTACTAAAACTTATTTTTCCATCTCTTCTATGGTTGTATTGAATGTCTAATCAATTTTTTTGGTCGTCGAGTACTAACGCCTCAAACAATTGTTAAATACTTTGTTTTATTCGTTTCTTTATGTTTTCTCTTTATTTCATTGTATACTTAATTAGAGTTAAATATTATGTAAGCAATAGATTTGGATTATTAGACATTAGTTTAATGAGAATTGTGTCTCAAAAAGTTTGCTATTTATTGGATTTTTATCAGTTTTTGTTGTATAAGAGTGAGAACTGATCTGAAACGGTCTGCAAATCGAGTGCTGAACTGAATTTGATGTTTGTGTCCCCAAACTATTGGTTTCCCTCAAAACTATTTCCCAACATTTGGACAAATATTGCATATTATAGTCGCTTATCGGAGCAGTGGTCCAACGTTTCCCTTGTGGTACCTCAAAGAATGTCCAAAGGTTTCTTCTCCTCTCAAAAACACTTCAATATCAGAGCAACAGAGCTAAGGGGCAGACATAGAGATAAGGGGCGAAATCGGGGGCAATACCGATGGCTATGTGTCAGATGATTATAATATTTCACAGAAATGCAGACCTGAGACAAACTAAAGGAGCGAAACAAACGTTCAGATGTTGGCGAAAGTCTAAATTGAAAGAGAAAGTGGTACACAATTGGTGTTTCCCTTTCTGGAGGAGAGCCCAAGCAAAAGGAAATACTTTTTTGAGGGGGACTGTGATAGGGGTGGTTACGACTCAAGCAAGGTTTAGGCCAGTGGTACACAACTCGGTCTTCCAGACCTTGATCTTCATTGAAAGGGAAATGCTTTTTACACACATAACCATCTTTTGGGTGACATAACAATAGAAATAAGTCGAGACATCGGATGACGTCGAATGTGTGCCAGACTTTGGCTTTTTTGTCAGCTTTTTGTGCATTGACCCGATTTCCACTACTTTTATATAAAATACGAGACAACTTAAAGAAAAAAAGGACAGAACGACGTGCCTCACCCTAACTTATATTACTCAAACGTTTTTTCACTTTTTCCATCATTTTTACCTAACCTTGAAGTAGGTCTCTCTCTCTCTCTCTCTCTCTCTCTCTCTCCTCTCGCGAGCGGCAAATTCAGTCTGCATTTAATGTCTGATACCATTGGGTTAACTCCCCCTTGCATTGGATGGTAATCACGATTCGACTACTGGTTCCCTACAAGAAAAACCGCCTCTACTCTACTGCTCTGGTTGTGGAGTACTCCACATTCGTAGCCGTTATAGAAAACGTGATGTCATTTGAATTCTGTGTCACTTTTCATTCCTTAATAAGTTCCTAAAAGATGTGAATTGAAAAAACCAAGAGTGTATCGAAAAAAAGTTCCTAAACTTGAGACGACAAGCGATGCGATAATTTGCTTAGAATTGAAATGAGATTCAATTAATCGGTTCGTCCAATGAATCCAATGATCAAAATAGTAAATGTGATCCAAAAATTAGTTGTTATTTGTGTTCCAATAAATGTTTAAATAGTTTTTCCAATTTATCGGCGAACAAAATATTTGCCAATCAGTGTATATGTAATTTAACTCGACTATAGTTGTGGTCGTTTTAAAAGGCAGTAAATCAAATAATATTGTTATTTACTCTTAACTTTGTCTCTAAACTAAAGCCTATTTGACTTTTGTATTCAATTGATTTTTATAACTCAATGGTCTGAGTCTTCGCGAGTCTTCATAACTGTTGATAACAGTATTTCTTATTTAATAAATCAATGAATCGATTGGTTATGAGAACTGATGTTTGAAAAGCTTTTAAACTCTGATTTTGTTATCCAAACGATTCCAGTTTGATATACAAGTAATTAATGAATATTCACTTTGCGATTATTGCCCACTCCTTTGCTCTTCATATGACTGCACATTACTAAACGCATGTCTGTTTGTCTGTCCACAGGTTGGGCGGGCCCGCAATTATACCGGGTATTGACGGAGGATGAAAGAAGAAGGCGATGCGTTGAGCAACGATGCCATCGAAGCACATCCACAACAGTCATCATCGAAGACCTCGACTTCTATAATAACCACTTCGGTTAAGAGTGATCCGATTGTTTCATCGAATTCCTCTTATTCTAAAGTCACGAGTTCTACGAACGGCACCGGTTCTGGTGTTAGTGTTAGTGTCATATCATCGCCATTGCGAAGGTCAAGAACTACAGCCCTGGAAGCAGTAGATTTGGTTCGCGCCCAGATATACGGCAATGCGCTGGTGACCATCGGTAACGACTTGGCGGCGGCGGCGCGGGCGGCCGCTTCCGGTATCTCGTCTGGCATTCCCTTTCCAATGCCCGATACCGAACAGAATAGGATTTTGATGCAAGAGTTGGCGAACGTGGCCGCCAGAAACGCTCTGTCAGGTGCCAACAGCACTCACTCCAAGTCCAGTTCTGATGGGTCCAATAGTGCTTCGCCATTATCACTTAGTATGGCCGTCACGTCCAAACCGGGACCAAAACCCCGCGCCGCTGATTCTCCTGGAAGTGGTTCGACAACCAGTACGACAACTGGTCCGGGAAGAGACAAAGTGTTTGTGTGTCAGGTCTGTAACCGGTGTTTCGGTTATAAGCATGTGCTTCAAAATCACGAGCGGACGCACACCGGAGAGAAGCCATTTGAGTGCCGGGAGTGCCATAAGAGGTTCACCAGAGACCACCACTTGAAGACTCATATGAGGCTCCACACGGGGGAGAAGCCCTACCACTGCACTCATTGCGAGAGACAGTTCGTTCAGGTGGCGAACCTCAGACGGCATCTAAGGGTACACACCGGGGAACGGCCCTATGCTTGCGAACTGTGCACCAGTAAGTTCTCCGACTCTAACCAATTGAAGGCCCATATGTTGATACATAAGGGAGAGAAGCCATTCGAGTGTAAGAAGTGCCTGGGTAGGTTCAGACGCAGACATCATCTGATGCACCACAAGTGCCCTAAGGATGAAGAAAACATCGGTAAACCCAGACGTGGCCGACGACCAAAAGCGTACGACGAGTTGATAACTCCGAGCACTCTCCTGCGCCCCGTGTCTGCAGACGAGACGCATATTCCCGTTGTGGCCACCGCTGCCACCGTCTCATCTTCGACAGTACCGTTTGCGGCCGCGGCCACATCCAGTTCCTTTTATCATCACTTACCGTCAGTGCCACAGCCGGCGCCGCCTCCAGTCGCCCATATAGGGGGTGGTCTGTCGCTTGAATCCGGTCCGTCTAAATCTCGGCGAAAGCCCCGACAGACAATAAGAATATTAACGCCACAGCACCGGGAGATGTTCCTTACGGATCACGAGGCAATTCAGACACAGCCCCTCAACCTCTCGCTATCGCCGTCACTTCAGGGACCGACTACTCTCTCAGTTATCGTTCCCCGAAGTTATGCCACACATGCGAGCGCTGATGTCTTGGATCTGTCCCGTTCTCGGAGTGACGACTCGGAGGCCGAAGCCATAGAGGAAGAGATCGACGAAGAAGACGACGACGACCCGTACGACTCTGACCATTACCATCGCAGGCATAACAGTTCCAGCGATAACAATGGCAACGGAAATATGGACGTGGATACCGACCACGAGGAGACAAATGGCAAAGACAATGGAGCCATACCTCTGACCAAACCCAAGACTACTACCTGTTGAGAAAGAAATTCATTGAAAGCGTAACTAAAGATAAGTAACGCTTAGAATAATGACAAACAAATTACCTCCAAATTAACCCATAGTTGTTATCAACACTTTTGACAAAAACAATAATCAAATCCAAAAACAAATCCATTTTCGAGTTTTGTGTGTATTTAAGACGAAATGATGAGAAAACTAATCAAAGGAACCGACAATCTCTCGGTTTCTAAGCATTTAAACAAAATTTAATATAATTTTTGTGTTCCTCACAAATAATTCCTAATTTTTCGGGTATTCATAGAAATAATCAGTTTTTTTTGTTTGTTATGTTTTGCGTTATTCTATTGAATCGCTTATACAATGATGTGTTCGGAAATGTTTTATCAATGAAATTATTAATTACTTTAAGTCTTAAATATTACGGTTTAGTAACGAAATACCTCATCGAAAATCTAGTTAACAACCGAATCATTGGCCAAAAGCCTATTTTTGCCGATCATTCAAAGGCTCTATTAATTTACACACAATTATTAGCAGCTCTCATATGAATACGGGTTTAAAAGATCTCTTGTATTCATTAGTCGGTTATAATCTGTGTCTAAAACTGCGAAAAGTGACGGACAAAAGCTACTAAATGTTGATAATTATGACCAAGTTATCGATTGTTGCCAAACAATCCATAAGTTCTAATCCATTCGATTCTCTTTGACTTTCAATGTTTTGAGCGAATTCTTGCAGAAAGTGTTGTTATATTTGACTATATTTTTCACGTTTTATATCAATTATAATAGTTATGGTTATCACGAAAGGCTCAGAATTGGTTCAGTTTTGCGCACAAATCAGACAAATGGGAGAATTACCTCAATTTTACGTTTAAATTATTTTAATTAATGATTAAATACTTATTTTGTTAATTAATTTATATGTGTTTTCGCATTACATTCTTTGATATATATTTTATAATAATTTTTGGTACAAATCTTGTGTTTCTTAATCACAACTTTTAATTTCGTTTAAACGGATCTCAAATTCTCAGAAAGAATATTAAGATTAGTTTAAATTAAACCAAAAGACATCCGAAAGACGGGACAGTGTTTTGCTCAGCATTTCAGTCAAAGAGAATCGAAATAAAAAATGGGATCAAAGAGTAGTAAAAGAGTCACTAAAATACAATAATTACCTCAAAAGAAAACCTCAAACTCTTTCAATGAGTGAGACTAAGAATTTCAATTTAAGACGAAATAAGACGTCTTTTGTCTCTAAGGCTATCATCAGAATCGCCGACAGCTTTAAAAAGCTTAAAATTATGGAAAGAATTCACGAAAAAAGATTTTGAACTTAAATTTGATTCGGAATTCTTAAATGAAAACCACTTTTTCTCCAAAGAAAAAGTCAAATAAAAAGTCAGAATAGCTTTGATTTCTATCAAATGCGATAAAATTGAGTAAAAATGAAGTGAAAATAATATTTACTGATAGAAAGATGAGTTATCTCTGGCCGTAACTGACATCAAACTGCAAAACTAGTTCCTCATTATATGTTTTTCAAAAAATTTACTCAAACTTCGAGTAATTGACTCGAGGTTTATGTTCAAAACAAAACAAAAATTGAGATAAAATTCAAAATAAGTAGTAATTAAAAGATTAATGAATTGTTAAAAACAATTTTTTGTCTTAAAGAAGATTTATTATTTGCGGCGCAATGTTATGATAAATATTATATTATATATTAATTATGTATTAATGTATAAAAACTATTGTTTGAAACTTTCACTAAAAGATAAGTTTCAACAAAAAGTAAGTTTTCTTTCAATTTTTACGACTAAACAAAACTATGAAAAGAATTGTAAATTAATTTCCAAATTTTAACAAATCATATATAAGTTATTATTATTATTAATTATTATTATTATTGATTATTAATTATTGATAACCTCTTATTAATTATAAGATATTTTCCATTTTTTCCTTTTTTTAAGAGAAGACAAAAATCTTTTTTAATGTCAACCCTTGTCTGTGAAGTCTCTGTTTCTATTGTTTTAGTTTTTAAAGAATTTTATTATTTGTGACCAGAAATCAAATTTCAAACAAACAAACAAAACATGTATTCGAAAACACAATTAATTGTTGAATATCTGATTTCCATCTAAACTTACCTAGATATTTGACTTTTCAAACGATTGTTTCTCATTATAGCGATTGAGTTATGAAAATCACTTCTAACTGATCCCTAAATTACTCTTTGAATGAGTAAAATGAAAGAAATTTGTGTTTTGCTGCCAAAAATCAAAACAAAACGGGTTTTTGTCAAACTTTTTCCAAAAAGTAGTTAAAAATGTTTTTTAAGAGAAAATATTAGATTTTTGGAAAAGTTTTTTATTCAAAATATCGTCTCTGATATAGATTTTAATATAACTTTTTTCTCCATTAGAAGTATATTAAGCTTTGCTTTTATTTTTAATTTATTTATAATTTTGTTTTCACTCAGTTTTCCCTCAAAACCTATTGTTTTAAATTTCAAATCAATGGTTCCTTAAATTAATTTCTTTGACGCAATTTGATTACAATTATTAATTATTACAATTAATTAGGATTACGACAAATAATACGGTTTATGGTTCCTCTCAAATAGACTTTTGCTTTTGGGTGACTCAAAGGGTGCACTCATTTCACTCATTTTAATATAAAACTATAATTAAAACCTCTTGTATTCAAAAATCATTTATCAAATTGTTTTTTATCTCCAATTAAATTAATAATCGTCTAAAATAACCGCTTATTTGCTGAGCCTTTACTCCAATAGTTGATTGACTGATAAAACAAATCCAAAACTGCGTTAAATCTCACGAATAAATCATTAAATCAGTGAAAAGCTGTTTTGAAACAAAAAGATGATTCAAATCCTTCAGAAGAAAGTCTCAAGAATTTGATTTTCAATTTGAGTTCAAAACATTTTCGATAATCCATTTCTAACTCTTAAGGACAGCATATTTCTTGAAGAAGAGCTCATTGAGAGCCCATTGGAAAGGCTTTAAGAGCGAAAAAACAATTTTCCGTTAGAATAGAGACACAAAAATTGAAAACAATTATTTGTTTTCAAACTTTTTTCGCTTTAATTTATTGTTTATTTGAAGAAATCCTACTTTAAGTCCTCACAAAAGAAATGGAAAAATTAGACTTAATTCAAGTGTAGACCAAAGGCGGTCAGTAGGGAAGGTGTTCATAGACGGTGAGCGCGCTTTTACTTTAAGACCACTTCATCTCTAAGACAGGAGAGGGGAAGCGCAGTGAGCGAGGGTTAGGCCCGGGATTGTTGGGAGAAAAGACTTGTAAACAGCAAACATGCAATTGTTGTCTCTGTTTGAATAACTCAATCCCTTAGCGAATGTCCGAATGTCTGCACAATTGTTGTCTAACAGAGTATACAACACAACAAAAAACTATTGCGTCGATATTGGGTCAGAACCAGACATAACATGTTTTTTTCGCACGTAAATCAATAAACAAGACCTGGATATTTACTCTATAACCAGACTAACCCAATTTTTTCGCTCCTTCTCTAAACCATCCCAGTGCTGGTCCTGTTGTTTACTTTGATATTAAAACTATATTTTTCACTCAAAAATAGGGTAAATACACGTATGGAGTGAACCGCTCGCAGATGTCTAACGAATAAATTTTTCTCATATATTGATATACAATATTCCGATCCGTTGATAGGTTTTCCATTTCATCCCAAAATGATTGGGAAAACTTTCTTCTCATACCACTCCTCTTCTTATTTGTGTCTAGAAATCAGTTGAATAGAAACCCAGTCTTAAAGACACGAAGAATATTATTATTTATATTTTGAATTTGATTTTGTTATTTGTGATACAATCGATTCGTTGGTTATTTCCTTTTTGATGTTTTTTAAGTTATGAGGGAGAATCTGTTTGCCGGGGCTGAGAGCACCGGCTGTTACACAGATGACCCAGACTTACAACATGACTACCTCATTATAATTCTGATTGAATTCTAGCGATTCAAACGAAAATTAGTCAAATTTACTATTATTTGATACAAATTTCAAGCCAACAGTCCTTTTTTATTCTAGTACACCACCTTCAAATATGATGAAAGGTCACTTATTATCTTATCGAATGGAACCTTGCTACTCCTACTAACGATTGTCTTTTAGATCTCTTTCTGATATATTCTTTTGATTTCTCAGATTTTTATTCAAGTTTTCATTTAATAGTAATCATTATTATTATATAAATAGAAATAAGAAACCGAAACCGAAACAAATCTCAGGCAAACAAAGCTCAGGAATGTGTCACTAAATCATTAAAACATTTGTAAAATTGTATATAAAAACTCTTTGAACGAAAAATTCTTTGATTACATCCAAACACTGATTAAATGTAAAGTTTTTGCGACAAAAATGTTATGACTATTAATGAATTTATTGATGTTTATCTGTCAATAGTTTTCCGAAACGGCTTTCGCTCATTATTTTAGATTAATTTCATCCAAAAGTAAAACAAAATTTAGTTTAAAATCATCCAAAGGTTAAAATGAGTATAAAAGTAGTGAAATATTGATTTTGTTTTTCATTTTATTCTTAGAAACCCTCGAAATACATATTTTTCAATTAATTTGCTTCTTCTCAATGGCGTCGACTGAAGTGACTCTTTTTCGGCAAACATTTAATACTTTGATTTCAATTTGATTATAAAATGACACTTATTTTAGAGCCTTTCATTTTAATTAGATTTATATTTAAATTAAATAGTTTTATGTATGAATTCTCTTCAAAACTGCTAAGAAAATACATTTTTCATTACTCTGTAAGGAAAATGGCTCTCAATTTTAGACCCTTTCCTCTGAGAAAGAATTCAGTCAGTTATTTGAGCAAACAGTGAGAAAATCGATACCTTTTTAATTAAAAAGAAGAGACGGAAAAAAGTTTCGTAACGATAGAGTTGAGGAGAAAAACAATTCCAGTGAAACATAATATAGATTTGTGTCGACTATTATGTAATATATTAGATATCGATTAAGTGCTTAAATGCTTTACTCACACGAATTGAAAATTTGGGGAATAAATTAAAACTCTATGTTTTTTTGCTTAACTATTCTGAGCCAAAAGAGTAGTTGCCTTCAGTCGATCGCTTCATTCATTATATTCAGAGTTAATTTGGTGCCAACGAAGAGAAAACATATTAAAACAACCGTTTTTCTCATTCCTCTGTCTCTTTCCTATTCATCATTCAGTCCTCTTCTCCGCAGAATTTTTTTTAATTAATTCAAAAACAATTTCCAGAAGTTTTTACCATTGATTTGACTCAAAGTTTAGGTTTTAATTAGAAAAACACAAAAACTCACAAATAGTTTGCTTTTCTCTATCAGTGTCTCACTAATTGATAATTAACTTGGTAAAGAATCGTTAATAACTAGAGTGCGAAACATAAAAGCAGTGGAATCAACTCCAATCTCATCTATTAATTAGATAATAATCTTAGTCTTTCTTATAGTTTGAAATCAATTTAGAGATAAAAGCCATTCAAAAGCAAAAACTTGATTAATGAGAATATCATTTGAGTCTCTAAAATATGATCTGAAAAACCCATTTCGGAAAACATTTATTAATCACTTCTTAGGAAAAAATTGAAACTTTCTTTTGATTCTCGTTTTACAAAATGTTTATCACATTAATTAATACAATTATTATTTAATTAGTTTTATGTTTGATTTCAGGGATTATTAACGCTTTTTTCGGGATGTGTGTTGCCCTGTGAAGTGTTGCATGAACATTCAATAAGCATGGTCATTTGTCGAGATTAGATCCCATATTCAGTGATTGACCATTCATTTGATTCATGCAAACAATTATTTTTTTATTTGACTTAATTTTAATTATTATTCTCTCATTTAATGATGAGTGGAGTGGCAATAATGTCACCTTGCTCATTACAACTTTATCCTATAACTTGACTTAATCTGAGTTGCATTTAACACCTTTCCTCTACTCATTCTATATCTGTATAAAACATATTTAGACTCCAAAATCAATTGACTTTTTCTGCAAATTGCGTCAAAAATCTACTGTCGATTAATATGGATATCAATCTATGAATTGACAAAATCACTGTTGAATTGCATTGTAATCAAAGAATGACTTAATATCAAAAACAAAAACAATTATTTGATTTTATATATAATATCAATGATATGTTCCAAACAATTCTTCTCATCGAAAAACACTAAACAAAATCATTCATCAAATCAATGATATAATTGAATATTATTTACATTAATATTGTATTAAAATACAGTTTTCTTTGCTTTTGATTCAAATTCTTTTCGATTATATTTTGAATCAAAAGATGAAGTTTCAGAAAAACATTGAGATTTTGAAAAATCAAGTCTATAATTAGTTTCCCCGATTATATCAGACAAATCATGAATAGTATTACGATATTTCAGTTCTAAATATCATTTCAAATAGATTTCAAGTTTCAAAATATCTGATAAATATGTAGAGAATGCTTAAGAAACAGAACAAAGTCTTAAGTAATACCACAACCAGAAGGTCCTCAAACTCGTGCCTTCTTTGTGAACATTAGATATATAAATAAATAATAATTTGGATGAAAATTATTAACTTTTGTAATAAAAATTGATTTTATTGAAAAAAGCATTCAAAAGCCTAAACATGAATATCAGAGAATTGAGAGAATGTTTTCAATGATTTAATTGATATACAAATTACACGAAAAGCCATTTTTCAGATTTAAAGTGAATTTAAAAAAAATAGAAATAAATTAATTTCTTATTTTTCCAATAAAACGAAAGATTTATTAAAATATAACTAATATTATAAATATCTTAATGAATATCTTTAATAAGAATTGTTGTCCAACTTTTCCAATCATATCGTCTCTCATTTTTCCCTCGAATGAAACTATTGATAGAAATTGATTTTATGAGAAGAAAAAACAAAAATATTAATCTATATTTACATTCGTAACGATTATTAATTTTTATGAATGGATTGTATAAAAGTTATAATCACTGGTCACGGATTGTTTGAAAAACTATTCAGAACCTTCTGAACCTTTTCCTTTTTGTACAGAATATTCTGTAGGTTTGAGTTTTCGAGAATAAAACTGAAAACGATTGAGTGTTTATCCTATTTGTAGCGGTTTTTATCTGAATTGAAGAATAATGAAAAGGGTTTTATTTTTTGTATCTTTTTTTAAATAATGATTTTTGGTTTAATTTGTCTTAATTTGAATGAAAAAGCGAAGGCTTTATCCGAACGAATGACTCCTTGTTTGGAAATTTTGAGCTCAAACTCTGTGAAAAAGCGGTTTTATTCCAATCTTTAAACTAATTGTAATTTATTTTTATTATTTGTAAACTTTAATCGAAATAATTGTTTCGATTATTAATCGTCTGTATTACCGGTGGTTTGATTTTCGGTGTATTTTCTTATATTTTCCACTTTTGTAATGATTTGAGAAATGCTTTCAATTATTTGAACACAATTTCTGAAAATCTGGAAATTCTGAGTCAACTAACGGTCGATAAATGTCTTGGCTTTCAAACCAAGTGTTGATTCAATTCATTGATCGATTAAAATTCAATTGAAAGCGATTTCTTCAATCACGGGATCATTGGATAAAATAAAAATGAAAATTCATTTTTATAATTCAATTTTCCTTTCTTTGAAAACTGTTCTCATAATAAAAATTCTGATGAAAACCTTTTTATGTTTTTATATATTGATTTATATATGAATTTATACGATTGGAAAACCGCAGTAAAATGTTTTATAATTTATGATTCGATGGATTTTCTTGTGGACAAAGACACAAATCAAGAGAAAAGACATTAAATTATGAATAGAGTTTGAAAATTGATTGCATTGAAAGACTACACTTTATTATATAAATTCAGTGAAAAGAATCTGAAGAGAAAATGCGTTAAATTTTAAGACCAGAGAGAGTTAGAGTCGGAGTGAAAGGCAATACAGAAAAAGGAGACAAATATTTTCCAATTTTCACTGCCCTCAGGTTTAGTCAATATATATATAAACGAAGATTTGCTGCAAAACGATAGCAGAAAAAATTGAAAGTAAAGTAAACTTTGTTTTTCTAAAGGAAAAAATCGGCGAAAATATATATTTTATATATATTCTGATTGAAAATAAAGAACTAATGCATTGAAGGAAGTGATTGAAATCAAAGCTTACAATGTGTTCAACAAATATATTACATATTTTTTCAATACTTTCAATTCTGAGCTCTGATTCTCTCAACAAAAATCTATTTCAATAAATATAAAGATAATTATGTTATGATTCGGGCGATGGAAGGCCTCTATTCTCTCAATAAGTGTTTTGCCATAAAAAATATTGTTTTCTGTGAAGTCAATCAGATTTCAATTTGAATATTGATAACAAGAAAAAGTGTTTATCATTTGAAAAGCGGCCAAAAATATTTGCCAACAAATTGAAAATTGAATAAATTAAATGAAATCTTAAGTCCATAGTATTTATAGTCATTAACGCATTTCCCTTCTGTTCATAAATTTACATAACATTTATCCAAATATTAATTGCAATCAAAAACGACTGAACTAAACGCTTAAAAATATGTAAAAACAACTAAAATCAACCTAAAATTCACAAAATTATCGATAATCCAGGTCTAATTGGTATAATTGAAGTGGAATCAAGAAATAATTGCTTGATACTTTTTCAAAAACTTGATTTGAAAAAAGTTGAGCAGAAGTATTGGTAAAAATCGATTTTGTTTCCAAAAAAAGGATTCGGTTTGAGAAACGGTTTGCAAATTTGCTCACATATTATGTATGTATAAAAACAAATCAATTGTGTTGTTATTATATATATAATTATTAATTATGATTATTATTACTATTATTAGTGATGCACTCAATTCAGTTCAAAAATAATAAAAGTTTAAAAAATTATTGAAAACTTTGTTTAATTGATTGAATATGAAATTCAAGAAATATTCTTGGATTCAATTTTTAGAATTTAATACCCGAGTAATGAGAATAATGAGAGTCAGTGGGCGTTTGTCACCCATCAAAATAAGAGGAACATGTAAAAGCCAATTATTAGATTTAGTCAAAAATAACCCAAAACCTAAGCACTACTACTTCGATGAGATGTTAGTAGCCGCGGCTAT
>JAQGBD010000263.1:0-37574 GCA_034698165.1 Punctoribates punctum | reverse complement strand
ATAGATTGATATGAAAATAGAAAACAAATAAATTTTGATTAAATTTTCAAAAAGTTTCGGTATTTTCAGGTAATAGAAAATTAATTTATTTATTGTATGGATTGGAAAGAGCTATAAAAATATCTTTTGCTCCAATATTTATCGCATAATAAGAGTCAATATTTCTTTTATATTATGTCTATATTTTTTGTGGAAAATAAAATTAAATGTTTTTTGAAGTTTTATTGAAACTGAGTATTGCTTTTAAAAACTGAGCGGAATTGAAGTGAAATTTTGCTTTTCTTCTCTTCAGTGAATTGAGAGTAAAATAAAAATAAAGAAAAATATTTTGAGTAAAATAAAAGAATAGAAGAATAGCTATAAATTATTGGCCGGTCATTAATAAGTAATGTCACTCCAAAACTCCTCTGAGACAATACACACGCTCTCGTAAATAACCCAGTCACATTTCGAATTAGATCCTACCCTGACCATAATTTTGAATTGTCTCCTATTATATTTCATCCTGGTTAAAATAATGCCGTTATGCTGCATATAATGGTCTGATTAGTCAAGTGATTGATTGAAAATTTTGATGAAGATGCCTTGCTCACCCTGAATCCACTATTGAATATCGCCTAAAAGCTCGGATACAACTGAGATTTGTGTTGTGGCCCTAAACACCAGGCAATAAAACTAAAGAAATATAAGCTCTAGTAAAGGCTCTCCCCTTAAGTAAGGACTAAATACTTAATATTCTTTAAGAATTCTTAACTCTAAACTACGGTATCTTAAGAGACCTGAGCTGAACATAAATTCGGGACAGAATACGAACTATGTTTAAAAATTGGGCTGATTTTTGTTGGCATACATTCTGTGTCTACCCTTAAAGACAGACAAATCCAGGGATGAATAGCTTCGGAACTAATTCTCTTTCGATATTTTTCTATTAAATGTATTTTTTGGTCTCACTTTCTATCAATACTATCCTCGCATTCACTGGTTTTTGCTTCAAATCTCCATTATATTAGTTTTTCGTTTCTTTAATCTACTGCTCTCTTACTGTCTGTTCTGTTGGTATTCCTCTGGTATTGTCTTTGACTTGGATTCTGGTAAACGCCTCCAGATATGAAAAATGCAATTTCTTTGCCTTCGATCGCAACCAAATCATACACTCTGTCTGTTCTTTGGAGAGAGAGAGAGAGAGAGAGAGAGAGAGAGAGAGAGAGAGAGTCTGTCGCAAGAGTTGAGTCATAGTATTCTTTTGTTTTCAAAAAATAGAGATTTCTTTTCGAGTGGAGTCGAGTAGAGGAGCAAAAAGAAAAACTGAACATAACTTTAAGCAATATTTTCATCTGACGATAGAAAAAAATAAGATTGAAATGAGTTTTGAGAACATAAGAGACAAACAATTCATTATTAACTGTGAATGTGCTTACTCCTTACTCCTTATATTGTATTTTTAACTTTTTATTTTCGTTTTTGACTCCAAACAATAACTCACGAAAAATTCAAAACAATTCACTTCCCTGTTATTCGGAGCCAACTCTTTAAGCCGTTCATTTTGCGCCTACCCTTCCCTTCCCTCTACACTTGAGCCCAAAATGACTGAAAATTGCAAATTATATATAAGAAAGGAAAGGATTCTTTCAAATTCATTCCAACAGTTTTTGCAAAACTTTGTTTTTATCCAAAAGTAAGTATTGACTGAATTTTGAATTTTAGTTATCAAACAATATATCATTTTCTGGACTCAAAATACGAGAAATATTTTTTTTAATACAAAAAGTTGTAGTATTTTAGAGTAGAAAACAAGAGAATCGGTAGAAATTCCTCCGTTTATATGAATAGAAAGAATGGCGAATAAAAATAAAAATGATATTTTGTAATATAAGGGCTGTGCACCGCATGCTGTGCTCTGGAATAATATAGCTGTTAGATATATTGTCTATTTTTCTTTTATTTTATTTTTTTACGTTTAACTTCTAATATATATTTTCCTTTCTCTTCATTCAGACGTCCGACGATTTCCTATTCTGTTCTCTAATATTTCAGAAGAGAAAAAACTCTTATTTTCAGTCATTTCTGTTCAATTATAGCCAAAGACAGTAGAGCACAGCCTAACCACCGAAACAGACAGAGAATGAATTCTTTAAAACTTATTAAATCAGTTTTTAATGTCTCAAAAAGTCATAAAACAAAGTTATCTATTAATCCATTGATTTTATTCTCTATTGTTTGCTACCATTTGAAGTCATTTTTGATTATTTTTCTAAAAAATTTATTAACTTTGCGTTACTTTTATTATCGGCAGTGAATTAATGTTGTTTTGTGTCTCCTTTTAATAGGACTTCAGACAAGGCTTTCAAAACAAATCATTAGTATTTGTTTTTATCTATTCCTGGTTTTTATAGAATTGTGTTTTCCAAGAAATTGTTGTCCAATTCATAGCATTAAGAGATTTTGTGTCTGAATTTTTCATTCAGTTTTGTCTTACTTTTCGCTCAGCCGTTGAGGGAAAACGTGCCGTTAGTTTACATTAAAACGAGTTCACTATAAAACAGTTGGTATCGACACCAATGCGAGAGGTGAGAGCCTGTGCTCTGCCTTCAGTGCTCTTATTCCCTGTCTTTCAGGGGATGTGATTGAGTTACTTAACAGTTGTATAAAAATAAAGAATAAAATAAAAATTTCAAAATCACACAAAACATACACATATTTCATAGATTTCATAGACTTCTGTAATACAACTGATTGGGTCTCATATCATATGAGAAACACTCGCAATGAATAATGAAGTCTTACTTTACATAAAATTCATTCAACCATTTATTTTATTTTTTCTTCTGATACTCTCTTTTGACTGAAAAGGATTTATATTATAGTTTTTTTCATCTGATTTTTGCTAACATTTATTCTTTGGGCTCAAAATCTATTCTCTATTCTATAAAATGATAGGAATTCGTTATAAAAGTTTATTTGTGGCCAACATTAGGAGTGGGAAGTATTGGGAAGTACTCCAGACATTTACTTTTAAATGTCAGGTGAGCAAGTTCCATGATCGATCGATCAATTAACTAGCTAAGCTCAGTTAATATCTGCAAGGTGACTCGTTCACGAATCATAATTAATATTTTGCCAGGTTGAATGAATTTTGATGTGAATATACTAGCTATAATGCAAAGCTCTAAAATTGCTAGAACAGAATTCTCATTTGCTTTCCAAGAGCTTTTCCATTGGAAATCAGTTGAGAATTGGGTTAAACAGTATTTTATTTTTGTATCACAATTCAGTGCTCACCAACATATGGCTGTACCCAACTAATCAACCTTGATAAAAATGTGAGTGTTTTAAAATTACAGACTAGAATTGAATAGATTTGAGAGCTCAGTGAGAAAGGACTGGAGTGTCGGCTCAGGTATTCAATTATATTTTCAATGCCTCAGAAGTGTAAGAATAAGGTCTCAGAACACGTGAAAGAAAAATATTTTTATTACAGAAAAAAAATTGATTTAAAAATTTTCCTCTCATTCAGTGATACACAGGAAAAGAGCAAATTTAGTACAGAAATATTATTCCAGCTCGGTTAGATTTGATAATAAAGTTTTTGCCTTATTTTTCGAGTTAAATCACTGCATGACTGCAACCTTACCGTTAATACGAATTTTTGCTTCTCTTCTTCGCTGCTCTTCTTCTCTACTCTTCTCTTCTGTTAGAAAAAGAGCTGAAATTTTTTTTCTTCAAACTAAAACTCAAACTCTTCTAAACGTAATGTGTATTCGTGTGAAACATTTTTATAGTGATTCTTATACTTTGCTTACAATTACTTCTTATACTTCTTTTCTCTTTTCTGTATATAATTCTTGTGTTGAGTTTAAGTAATATTTTTCTTTCCATAGTTTCGCTATTTTTCAGCCAAAAACGTATTACATCGAGAAAATCAATTATTTTGAAGAAAATTTCCTCTTTCTATAAGAGCTCTAAAACTTATCTATCATTTTAATCGTTTGAAAAACTAAATGAAATTTTCTTTTGGTTGTAATTTAATAATTTGATTGAACTCTGATTTTAAATGGCTTTCAATTCAATATTCCTCACAATTTATATGGAAATTGAAAGTAAATATTTATGAATTGATTTACATTTATCAGAATGTCTTCAAATAATTTGAAAGATAACTTATCAGAGATAACTTGTGGAGAAATAACAGATATATTCTCAATGAGAAGACCTTTCAATATAGTGACTAACTATTTATAAACCAAGAGATAAATCAAACAATAATCTCAACCAAATAGAGGAGAAATTATTTGCGATTAATCTCAGACACAGATTATGTCAACAATTATTGGATAAACACCGAGCAAAAAGTTTTCCGTCTGTTTATTCATAAGAATAGTTATCAAAAATAACTGATTTGAAAAACAATGGAATGAAATACTAATTCCTATTCAAAAGAAAATAAAAGATTTTTTTTCTTAACTTTTAAGTTCTTTTGCGTATAAATTGAAAAATTCATTGCAATTGGTATACAGTCGACAGAATGCACACACAGAATATGATGTGCTCTGTTGTGCTGTGCTATTCATACCAGCAGTGAAATGAATGGATGAGTTCATTCATTCTTTATTTGAATTTATATAACTCACAGCTATTTTTATTGACTCAAAATTTTTCATTCCGTGCGCTTATACTCTGAACAGAGTCTCGGCTCACAATCGCTCAGAATTTGTATATTTATGTTCTCTTTATATGTGATGCCTATGAGAGGCACTGACTCTTCTCCATAGAGTGTTCGGCAAAATGTGTTGTTCCCTATTCTACAGAATTTAATCCATACTTTCATTGAATATTCATTTTAGACAATGAATATGCCATCAATTATAACAAAAACTATAAATTATTTAATGAAAGCCTAAGCTATAGATAGAAGTGAAAGAGAAAATGAGTTCTTTGTTTTCACTCTCAATGTCTGCTGGGATTTAAAATCCAAAAAAACTACCCCTCACTCAGTGTAGGCTTTTTTAAAGCCATCATTTTTTAGACGTATGCAGAAAATTGATTTCTCTTAAAAATTCGCTGATTTCTTGTTTTATTGGATACTTTTTTTGCGAGATATGAACACTAACTCAATGTTTGAGATGAGGCCACCGTTTCCTCTCCAATGAGTTTAAAATTAAAAGATGTTTCGTCTCTACTCTTATCACTCTTATCATTGTTTTCGCTGTTTTTCTTCAATGAATGAAAAGTATTTTTCATTAATAAAAAAAAACTTTCCATTTATTCTGTACTTTCAGTTGGAGTTCAAAAGCCATTCAATCAAATATAAGTCTTCGCCATATTTCTGAAGATAACACTCATTTTGGTTAGGAAATGAAAGGCGCTTTTCATGTCATCCCAGCGCCAAATGATTGCAATAAGCGATAAATTGGATCCTATTTTGCTATTTATTATTATACATAATCTATTAATTTTTTGCACCAACTCTCATACAAGTCATTCATTTTTTGATCCCTTTTCTTATTCCGAGCGATTTAGACGACAACGTTTGACTCCCCTTCCAATCAGATTGTTTTGCGTTTGAAATTCATATTTTTTATGTCTCTTCAAACACTTCTATTGAATAGAAAAAGCACTTTATCTCAAAATTATATTTATATATAGAAAAGGAATTCAAAATGAGAATCAAAGTTATTATTATTACATATTAAGGGATATTTTGATTTATTATATCCTAATTGAGGAAATATTACGTCTGAGAATTGTCTACACATTATGGGAGAGGGAGGGAGGGTTGGAGAGAGAGAGAGAGAGAGAGAGAGAGAGAGAGAGAGAGAGAGAGTTCTTTATCTGAATTAAATAGCTTTTGAATTATTTAGACTCAAAGAGTGAAAGAGAGAAGAGAACCAAAAGAATGAGCGAAAGGATAGGCAATACTCTACGGCCTGTGCGCTAAGTGATGGCACTGCCTAATAATGTAGGCAATGGATGGCTACCACTTTTGATAACAGTTGTGCCAAATTAATGACCGTTGAACTCCTTATCCTCTCTTTTTCTGTTTCCAAATGGGAATAACTCCTTTCTTATGCCTTTCCTCTCGTTTTGATTTACCAGAGAAAAAATTTGGTATTAGATATCTTTGACTTAAGTGAAGTGTTTCCTCCTTTTTATAAACTGGTATAAAAATTAGTACTTTTTTCAGATAAACCATTTTATGAGTACATCTCTCGGCGCTGAGCGCCGGCACAACTAAATTACACTAAAAGAGGATTTAATGCTTTTTTCAAAACACTATAAATCGTTTGACTTTTATTTGTATTCATTCTGTTCGCTATTAACTTAAAGTTTCGGGTTTTAAGAAAATAAATTCAAAACAATATAAGCGAATAAACATAAGACTATGGCTTTCCTAAAGGGAAAGCCCTAAAAAGTGGTTTACTCTTATCCACAAAAAAGTTTGTGCCCTCGGAATGCGATCTATTTGTCTGATTTGTCTCTACTTTTATTCATACGATTATTATATAATTATTGGAATAGAATTCTGAGCACAGAATAAACCTTTTCCTTCTTAGCTATCATATAATTTAGTTGAAGAAAATGATCTCATTTATCAAAATATGAAACTATCTTCGAAACTATCATTTTATTTGATATCTTCAAACTTATATAGTCTTTGACTCTCAGTTCATATCATTTGATTTGAAGGGAAACTAAAATCTCTTCAATTTTTTTAGTCTCCCTTTCAGACCAAATAACAGTATTTCTTAGCCTTTAAATAATGAGAATCTTATATTCAAATCGCTATTAAATTACTGGATATTTATTTTCCAAATCATAAGTGACTTCAAACGCGTTTAATTAATTAGATTCGAGGTAACTTTTTGCCCACTCCATCCAATTTAACCTGTAATTTATTACTAGATTAGTTAAATGTGAAAAAAGTGCATTTTATTGAATAAAATTATAAATTGGAGCATAAAATGCAATTCCGATGAATAATATATAATAGAGTAGGAGTCGGACAGAGAGGAACAGAATGGAGTAGAGCCAGGGATGAGTTGCGGAGCAGAGGAAACCCAAAACCATAAACAAACGACAGAACTGAAGAGAGAAAAATTGTTTGTCTTTTATTTGTGTATCGAATGGTCCTCTAAATAGAGTTTTGTATTTCAAAGGGGAAACTCTCTATCAATGAGTTAATCCATTTGCGAGAACTTTGATGAAGAACTGAATCGTTTTGTCGGGTATTGCGGGTCAGCCGTCAGTCGTCTCAAAGGCTTAACAGCAGTGAATGAGTTGACCCCAAACTCAATGCCTTTGATTTGACTTTTGTGTGGATCCACTGATGAACTCTTCTCTTCTCTGTTTGTTCTTTCATTTTCTTGCGAAGAACTCTTTTTATTGGTTACTATCGGACTCTAGTTTTTGGATTGTTCTCGATTGCAATACTCATTCAAGTCTCAGAGCATATTTGGTGTGCCTTTTGTTTATTTAAGTCGTCGTTTGCTTTCATTTTTATCCTTTAGTTTTATACTCTTCACACACATAACAAAACAGATCGTTTGGTCGTCTCTATAGCTATAATACTCCAGTATTTGCCTCTATTTCTGCCCTAACTCTAAGCCATTGGGCTCTTATGGAGGCTCTCAATGCTGTGCTCTCACTGTTTATGCTGTGCTCAAAGCACTAGATGTGCACACATTGATTGGTCTTCCACATCATGACATTCTCATCTCATTAATTAGCTCTTTAGATATTAGAGCTTTTGCTGTCGAGTCCTTTGCCTTTTGTTTTCTCACACATTGTCTGCCGATTGTGTGCCTGACAGAGAACACCAACAAATGCTGTTCAGGCAATTCAGCGCTGCCATTATCGGGGGTAACCACCGCACAGGGATTACACCATTTCAAAATAGTAGTAATTCTGCGAGATCATTCCATTCCTCTTCTTTGACAGGTCTATTAAAGACCCTGATGAGCATAGCTATTGTAATCTCTTTGCGCCTCCTATTATTTAGACAATCAACTATAATATAGCAAGGTAAACCTTTCAATTTCAGCCGTTACCTAATTCTGAGCCCAATTTTGTCATTTCGATTGAAATTTCTATAATAATCACACAGAAAATGAGCTAGAACCACTGAGAAGCAATGGATTCAAGTTATCTATTCTTGTTTATTCCTGTTTATAATAGATAGTAATTCCCCGATGAGTTTGACATCAAATTATTCAGAATAAGGTGTTTTGTAATACTCGATGAGATTTTAATGGAATTGAGATCACATTATACGCCAATCCCTGAGCACAAGACATGTTTGCTATACTTCAGAGGTTAAAGAAGTAAAAAAAAATCTGAGAAAAGCATATTTCAAAAGAATTTGATTTCATTAAAGAAAATAATTGCAAAGAAATGTTAGTCAAGTATTTTGAAGTTTACTCTCAAAAAAAAAATAATACAATTTATTAAAATTCAACTGAAATTTAATAAACTTTTCTTCTTTTGAGAAACAATTTTATTATTCCATTATATTTCATAATTTATAATAACTTTCTCTCTATTATACTATAATTTATTTCCTCTTTTTTAATATAACTTTTCTGAAGTAAAATACATTAAATGAAAAATCAACTGAAAAAACAAATTCCAAACTCTTGTACTCCAAGAAGTTGTATATTATATACAATATATATGGCATATAATATAATATATATATCGATCACAACTGAAAACATAGCTATAAATTATTTCTTTTGATTCCAGAATAAAAACAAAATAACAGAAATATATCCAATCATTTATGAAAATATCTGCAACAGAAAGCAATTGCAATAAAGACATTTTTTCGTCGCTCTCCCTCTTCTCGTACGCCCCTCTCCTCTGCCTCTCCCTTCTTATAAAATTGTTGTTTTTAGTAATTATGTGAATTTATGTCAGGCCTGTGCTTTCAAGCTGTTCCGAGCACTGGTTATATTTGATACCCTGCTTAAAAATAATCGTTTTATTGACTCATTTCAATAGATTTGTTGAGCTTTTAGAGCATTGTTTTGATTGATTCCGAAAATTTCAAATAATATAATAAAATTACAAAAACTTTAATGAGATTTGTGTTTATTTGACAGATGGTTACGCGGACTAAGAAAGTATTTGTCGGCGGACTGTCGGCCCCCACAACACTAGAAGACGTGAAAAATTATTTTCAACAATTCGGAAGAGTGAGTACAGTCTCTATTGATTTGAATTCTCAATTTGCTATCAATTCGAAGTTCATTTAAATCGTTGATAAACGCAATTCTGAACGCAAGCAATGAATTCTCGAATACTATTCATTCGGAAAACAATAAACCGTTTAATAAATCGATAATCAGTTTAATGGAAATGAATTGCTTTTCAATGCTATCAGAACTGAATTAAATCTCTTTTTCCAATGTTATTAAACTCCGGGAAAATTGTTTCGTTAAAATCGTTTCATATTTGGATATAAAACCAATAAATTATTAATGAGTTATGAGAGCAAACAGTTGTGGTCTTTCCGACTCTATTCTGTGCCCAAACTCTAAGCCAAACAAACATTTGAATAAAGCTTTTCATAAAATATATGAAAAATTTCCAAATAATTATATTTAATAACTATTTATTTCAATAATATTTTGGTACAAAAGGTTTTATAATTTGCAGCAAATCTTTGAGACATAGTTTTCGGATAAATAGTATTTTATAACAATTTTCGGTTAACTAATAAATTGAGGAAATCTTATGAATAGTAATGATTTGTAATAATTAATAATAAGTAATAATTAAGGAATTTATTGATATTTGTATTTCTGGCAAAATTTGCGACACATTTCGAAATATTTTTCGACGATATCATCTGTTTTCTGTCCTCTGTTCTGAGCACTGGTCGATGGGTTGTTCCCAAAGTTCGTGCAATTATTCGATGGCTCTCCAGAGGTGACCGTTTTGCCAATTATCCAGTTCTTTGTCGGCTTTATATCAAATTTAAAGCGTTTCGGCTCAGAATTGAGGGTTTCATTGATGTAAGTCGAGGGCTGAGCACTGGATTGGGTGGCCGTCAGAATTGTGCGCTTCTTTACTATTCTTTTAGGCGCCGGAGTTTTGAAAATAGAGTCCGAATCACTGCCAAAGTAATTGGATTCGGGTTGTATTTGGTTCAGAGTCGACCATATCTTCGCATTTATAGTGTTTTGGGGAACCGTTTCAGATGAAAGGGGTTTCCTATTAACCGGTGTTTCCTGAACTCCAATAATTGGCGGCCTATTCGTTGACATTACCTTATTATTACCAAAACCAGGGCTCAACCCATAACCAGAATTCATTCCGAAGGCAGAGCCTCTTCCCATTGGGGGCTTAACACTGACCCGACATCCCTGGCTATCGGTTCCCACACAACGATTATTACCCAAACGAGAGCTCAACTCATAAACGGAATTCATTCGGTTGACAGAACCCCTTCCCATCGGTGTAATGGCACTGATTCGAGACCCCTGACCCCCAATTAATGAGTGGTTATGGTTTGCCACAACTCTATTACTTCCAAATCCAGAACTAAACCCATTACCAGAAGTTGTGTTAAATGAAGAGCCCCTTCCCTTAGGGATGACTCGAGAGCTCTGACCCAAACTCGGGGTCTTAAACCCGAAACCGAAGGGTGTTCTCGAAACAGAGTTCGCACCCAAACCAGAGTTGACCACCGATTCAGTGCTTTTGTCATCAGTTCTCAAATCCAACGGATCTTCGTTTTCGTCGATCGATGTCTTGTATTCGTCATTAAAAATATCGGAAATACTTTCGGTTCTCTTCTGTTCTGGAGTTTCGAATATATGAGTGAAAAGGCTATTATCTGAAACGTTGGCATCGTTTGTGTCATTCCATTGAATAGCCGTTCGTTGAGTTCTTCGGCCGTTTGTTTGCCAACTGATGTCTTCGCGTCGAATAGTGAATGGCTTCTGATCTGTAAATGACTGCGAAGGGAACGGCATCTGATTTGATGGCGGCTCTGAAGTGAAGACATTGCGTTCTCTTATCACTTGTCGTACGTACGGATCAAAAGACATTCTTCCACTTTGAGTGCGACTGACGTTCAGACCATTATTTGGGGATCCGATGTAAGGATGAGATAACTGTCGGCCATAACTTCCATAACTCGGTGTAACACTTCTTCGAGTGGTCTGAAAAGAAGAGGAATTGACAGCACTTCCACTGATCACCTGATTTGATCTCATCATATGTTGGATGTGTTCAGAGATATCACTTTCTGAGGCGTTGATCACAAAAAAATTAAAATTATTAACACTTCTCTCACTTCTTGTGTCGGATCTTATGTTTTGGAGATAATTGTTTTGATTGAAAGACATTTTTTGTCTTAAATATTGGGAAAAAAGACGACAATTAAGAAGAAGTGAAACAAAGAGCGCATCAAAAGAGCGATGAATGCAATCAATGAGTCATTCAATGAGTGTTTTATTCGCATTAGAGGTGAACTCAATTGTTGTCTCACTTTGTGCTGACCTTTGACCCCAACAGTGCTTTACTCCTATTTTTCTCTTACTTTTTCCAAGTTTAGCGATAAGTTTGATTGGAAGGTATAATAGTTTAGATGAAATTCAATGATATTCTGGTATTTTCTGGTAAAATGTGTTCTCGTATTTTGAAACACGTTTTCGACCCTTTATTTTGTAATTAGATTTGAATTTATTCGCAACTCTTCGAGAGAAAGAATAAAAAAAAATTCAATGGAAATGATGGAAATGGAGGCAAATATTATGCAAATTCATGTGATATTAAATTTACATCAAATGCGAGGCAAAAGTTTTTATTTTTTGCCCAAAATTAGCGAATAATTGCATTCATCACAACATATGAGCGAAATGAAGGCTCCCATCAAAAGGAGATCGGATTTTAATTAAAAATTTTTACATAACTTTAACGACAGTTTTGGAAAATAGTTTCCATTAATTGTTTAAATCTCTTCCGAAAAACTTCAGATATAAAGCGATTTGTTTAAGAATTTTTCCAAAAAATTGAAGATTTCCTTCAAATTAGGTTTTAATGTATTTTAAGTCTTTAAAAGCATTTCGAAACTTCTGTGTTCGGAATCTCCTTTATTTGAGCAAGATTATTATTTTTCTCGGCCTTGAATCATACAAACAGATTAATTAATACTTAGAATATTTAGTTGAAGTTTTCCATTAATTTTATATTTTCTCAAATATTGAGAATACAGTCTGACCCCGATTAAAGGCACCCGAAATAACCAAAACTTCGATATGAGTTTTCCAAGAGCTTTACGAAACCGAAAAACAGTGACAAACAAATCAATTGGTTTATTAGAGCCAACGATAATCTCTCATCAAAAAAGTGTTTCGAGATTTTTGTGTTTCCATTAATTTTATATATTTTTCACATTAAATATTAATTACTTGTAATGTGTGTTAAAACAGAGAGAAAATTGTTTTTGAACCCAAAAATTTATATTCAAATTCTTTGATCAGAGATGACAAACGGGTGGAACAGCCAAAGGGGTGGACAGACATAAAACACAACATCTCATGAATTCCAATACTTATCAAATTCATTTCAAACTACTCTTTAATTGAATGCTTTCATAGAGAAGATAAGATTTATTCGACGCTTCTTATAGACTCGTTTAGAGACAAATTTCAACTAGGTAACTTTTGACGTCAATATTCTGTTCATCGCATTATGCCATTCAATGCATTTATATTCAAATTATTATTTATTTTGTAGATATAAAACACTTTATTACATGAGTTTAAAGAGCTTTTAAGCAACAAAAAAAAGTAACACTGTTTTCAACCTAACAAAAGAAATGGGCGAATAAAATATGCATGATAATGATTATACCACGATCACATTGAAAATTAAGCACTTAGAAGCAGTTGTCAGAGAAAATTAGCCACTAATCCAATCAATAATTGAATTGAAGCCAATATTCATGAGAATACTCACATCTATTCACCTGAAGAGAAGGGGTCGACAGACGGGGGGAGCGAAGGGATAGTTGTGAATAGAAATGATCCATCAAATTATTGGTGAATATAATTATTAGTATTCAGTGAATCACTCCTACAGTCAGTGTTTTTGTGTGCGAAAACCGAACCGAATATTTTCACTGAAATTATTTGTGCCATCAATTAGAGTAATAGATTGGGAGACAAATACCGAATTTATATGTTGTTATATATGTTACCATGGACATATAAGGACATATAAGGACATATAAGGACATGTATATCACTGACATTATGTGACCGCTGTATTCACTCATGCATTCACCCGAACACATGGAATATATTGCAGTCCTAACGAAATACTCCAAAAAAACATATCAAACCATTGATGAGGGATTGCCCAGTGATGGCCAAGGGGGAAGTATAGCTAAAATGTGTCCTACACCGTTTTAGAAAATTTTTCTTGGTCATTTTAATTCAATTCAATTGATTTAAATGGGTTCCGAAAGTACTAAAAGTTAAGTTTCGAAATACACGAGGCATAGGTCAACGTTCCGATATTTCAACAAGATTGTTTCTATTCATATTTGTGATTTTATTTGATTTATAAAGTTACAAGTTGCAATTTCTTGATATATTTCTTGTGGTTTATTCCGGTTAATGGCGTTTTCAATATTCTGGATGATATTTATCCCAACATTTGATGGCGAAATATAAATTGTTTTAAATAGGAATCTTGGTGATTTCCATCAAAATTGAATGATTTATGTTGAATCAGAGTTATAATAATAATAATAATAGAAATTGGTATTAAGTCCTGAGCTCTGAGCAGAAAACATATCGATATGAAGACTATTAATATTAGTGTCGGTTAAGAAGAGTCGGCTAAAGAGTATATACCAAATGGTTGGCCACTAAGAGAATATACAACTTTTTGTGTCATTTCATTTCCTGTATTAATGTTTGGCCACAACGAAGAGAAAAAATCTGTTTTTAGCACAGAATACAAGTCAGTCATGAGATAAAAGAATTGCAGAAATATATCTGTTTTTTGTATTTTTGTCTCTGAGTTACAAATTCATTGATTTTGTGAAACATTTCTTTTATCTCTTCGATAGTTATTCGATGTATTCCTCGAGTATTGAACAAAAATAGCAAAAATATTCCCTTTTCTGGCGATCATTCATTCGATAGTTTAGTTTTCATTCTGTGTTCAGTCTATTCCTCTGTTTAAAAATTCATATATCTATCGGCTGAATGTTTTCCTCTCTCTATAGTCAGTTCCTCACAAATAACATTCACTTTCACTCAATCATAAAAACGAATGTATTTTCAAATGCATTTGTAATTTCATTATAAGGGAGAGAATGGGAGAGGGAGAGAGAGGGAGAGAGAGAGAGAGAGAGAGAGAGAGAGAGAGAGAGAGAGAGAGAGAGACTATTTATTCATTGATTTAATTCTGAGTAAATATATTTTATGCCTGCAATGGATGTGTGAGTCGACAGAAATATTTTCCCTCTTTTTTTCTCATCGAGTGTTTAAAAATTCCAATTCATCTAAATATTTATTCTTCACTTCGGATGACTGAAAATTTTTCTTATAATATATGACTCTTTAATTAGAAAATCGCATGTCATGAGAGCCCGATTTTTCACTCCCTGTCCGCTCCTCTCCTTTACATTTAATAATGATTTTCTCATTAATATATTCAATGAGTTTTTGCTTTTTTGGAGTCTAAAATCATTTCAATTGTTCTCAAACATGAATTCGGTATTTATTTCAATAATTTTTAATATCTAATGAGTATTACATTTTTTTCGTCTGACCAGGTTTATTGCAAGAACTGATTTTGAGCCTATTCTTGATGCGAACATTCCTAATAATTTTCTCAGACATAAAACATATACTGAAAAGAAAATGTGAGCCATTCTTAACCCCGTCCTCCAGATTATTATAATTATTCAAATTTGAATTTAATTGAATTATTTTATGCGACGATTGTCTGGTATTTGAGATCAGTTCTCATTTGATTACATAATTATATTTGCATTATATGTGTCTTAATTTCAAAAACTTCGTGAATATGACAGGAATTGATTGAGACTTTTCTTGAGTTCATTCCAAATGTGATTATAAACTGTCGAAAGGCATTGATTGACAACAATTGCGAATAAAACTAAAAGGAATAAAAAAAGTTTTGATTATTCCCTTCAAAACTATATGAAAATAATAATAATAATCAAATGTTTAACATTTAAATATTTCACTGAGTTTTTCAATTTGCGAAAAGCATTTTTTATTTCTGCTTGCTCACAGCTCTCGAACATACTCCAGGACTAATAAATTTGTTGTATTTTGACATTTAATGCTTTTTTTCATTAAAAAAGTTGTTTCAAGAGTAATGTCTGAAAGAAAATAGAAAACTAATGAAGACATAACTCGAAAATTGATTCAATTTTTTCTTAATTATATCTTAAATCAGGAATTGAGTCAAACAATGACAACGAACAAAGTCAATGATCCTGATAAGAGTTATTCTGTTCGCAAATCCTTCACAATCGGGGACCGTTTCTTTGCCTCTCGTTCTTAGATTCGGCAAAAAATTTAATTAGAAATTGATTTCATTTTACTTTTTTCTCGTTTCTGTGTCTCCACTGAACGATACGTTCAATAAGTGGGAGAAGTGAACGGTTGAGACACTCTTTTCCTCTGCCTTTTGTTATATATTTGATGTGAGTTTAATAGAAGTAATGCCTGACATGATTGATGTCGATTTCATATATTGGATGAAAAAGGAATTCACTAATTCTTTTGTTTTATATATACCATAGAATATATACCATATATATGTCCTGATATATATATTCTATGGTAACTTCTATAACAAGTTTATTGAATTAATTCATTTAGGAATAAATGAGTCTTTCACGAGAAGGCAGTAAAACGTATCAAACAATGAAATACATAATAATAATAATGAATTTATGGCCAAAAATATATTCGTTTACTTATTCTCAATGCATGAGATCAATGAATAAATGGCTATAAAAACATTAAAATACATTAAAGAATAATTCGGCAGAAAATAAATAAAAATATATGAAAAATCTTTTGGCTCTTCAGCGAAACGATAAGACTCCTAATGATTGTATTGCATGACAAGTGAGGAAAAGACCAAAAAGCATAGTCTGTGTTCAAAATTGTGTAAATTCAAAAAATTACATCAAAAAAGATAATAAAAAGTGTGGGCAACCGATAAACACAGATAAGAGATGTTATCGCAAACACATTCTCTCCTTAATTATCGCCCGGTTTTTAAAAGCATTTGTTGCCATTAGTTCCGGAAATGGCTTTAATAATAACAAAAAGTTTGGTCATTAAGTCTACAAAAATTCATATATGAATTAAAATAACAGCTTTTTTAGTTATTTTCATTAAACTAATCTGACACAAATCAGTTGGAATTATCATTTTTCACATTCTTTTCACAAATAATTCAGATCTAAAGCTGGGATTTCTCTTAAAAACAACTATTGAATAATGTTTTTAAATATTAATTTAGCCGCAAAACTGAGCTTTCGCTTCATTGTTACAAATGATTGATATTTCAGTTCGTAGTAAAAGAAATAAAGAAATTAATTGAGAAAAACTTTTTTTCGTTAAATAATAGAGGAGTCAGTTATTCAAAGGAATTGATAAAAAATATTTTGATTTTGTTTCACTACAAAGAGATCTCTGGTCTGAGTCTGTTATCTATTTGTGTGTTTCACTCCTATATCTGCATTAAAAACACTCCGCCCAAGGCTTTGATAATTCACTTGTGATTTGCTTTAATAGACAATTCACTGGAATACAAGTGATGCCCAACCGCCTCGAGCCAGTGGGAGGGGTCAGGAGGGGGTATTCCGCAATATGCGAACCTCCACAGAGTTTCCATGCCTAATTTTAAAGAAATTTTTCAGTTGAAGGGGGTTAGGGATAGAGTAAAGTCGACTACTTTTTGGGATCAAATTTTAGAGAGGATCTCACTGAAGCAAAAAATAGGGGGTATTTGTGCCAAACCCCCCACTCTGGACATCACTGTTGGAATATACGAAGAATTTATGAATTTTTTGTGAATAAATTTTATTTAAATATATTTGAAGTCAAGATTTTTATTCAGTTCTTATTTTTTGATAAAAATGACTCTTTTTTGGCGTATTTAATGTTAATTTACTTTTATTTTATTCGCAAAATAATACATATTTTTTATCTTTTTTCCCTTAATTTGCATTTGGGTTGACTTCCATTACAACTGTTTTTTATTATTTTTAAAAAATTTATTTTAAGTATAGCTAATAATTATGTAATTTCATCGTTGAATTGCGTGTTTATTCAAATTAAGCCGCTTTCTGTATATAAATATTTGCCTAGAACATCACTGAAATTGCATTTTTCAAGATAATGTCTTTCACAACCAAATCCCAAATCAATAGTTTAATTTCGCAAGATTCTCTCTAATATTGATTTCCGAAAAATATTCCAAAATTAACCTGCGCAAAGAGACACCATATGTTCTAGAATATGATAGCTTGCTTATTTTATATTAAACTGATTTGAACAGGATTTCAAATATTTTTCAAATTTCGATTCAAAATATTATAATTGAGATTATGCTGAGTGGGAGTCACCTATTCATCTGAATTTGTTTAAGTTTCCTCATAAATTTTTATTTTTGCTTGTTCGTTGAACTTTGATAAATCACCTCTAATTTGAAATATTTTTTGCCTCACTGAAAGAGCTTAAAAAGTGCTAGCTAATAATTTTTTCTATTTGTTAATCTTCTACATCACATAAAATGTGAATCACTGGACTTGACATGATCTTGATAAAAAGGTTATTGGTCAATAAAGAGCATGCTTACTTTGAATGCCTCGATCATAACCTGGTGACCATTGGTTATGATATACTAATTGAATATTATGTCAATATTTTGTGTGATATGTAACCAAAACCAAAAGGATTTCGATTACAAATATTAGCTGATTATTCCCAACTGGGAAAGTGCTTGATCAATTTTTTCACGTCCAGCAGATGATAAATACACTATAATTATATTTCGTGGAATATTCCGGAATTCAAGTCTAAAATACTATTGAAAAACCATTTTATTGTTTCCACGAAAATGTTTTGAAAATACATTTCAATATAAATCACGGAACAGATGCTCTGCAAAGTTTTATAACCAGGTTATTGATTTGAGCCTACTCAAATTTGAAATTTGTGTGTGTGTCACAAAATAATGCTCATGGCAAATTAAAATATAATTTGAAAGCTTACAAATTCTTTCCCAGAATTCATTTGAGGCAAACTTTGAAATGAATTGAGAGAAAACCCATTTGTCTTTCATCGCGTGATTTTGAATAAAAGCAATGATTATATTTTGTCTCTCATTGAAGTCATGATTAAAATTCACTGACAGTCTGTTCATGACATTTGATAATTTCTCTTTAATCACTTTGGCTTTGATTTCCGTATAAATTCTTATTTGTCACTTCTTGTGCAACTTAGCCAGCAAACTTTTAATTCCAATTTGTCACATTTTTTGTTTCCCCAGCACTCTTTCATTACACAAATGTAGCTTGTTTACTATTTTGTTTATGCGGGTTTACTTCAATTACGGAGAGAGAGGGCGAGAGAGGGAGAGAGAGGGAGAGGTAGAGAGAGACCAACAAAATGATGTTTATTTAGGTAATTCAAAAATTATTTTTCCATTGAATTTTGAAATTATGATTCTATTTGTATAATCAGAACGAAGTTAATACAAATACATGTATTTTGTGAATAAATATATATAAATAATGGGCTGACTATCGTCTGACTTCACTCTACTGACTAACTGTCCGACAGTGAGATAAACAGATAAACAAGACTTCACTGCATTTGTATTATTAGATTAGAGTTTGAATCGACAAAACTTATGTAATACTATTCTGGATCTAAATCTATGCACAAATAGCTATAATACTGAGATGTGGCTCATCTCTCCCCTAACACTAGAAGGAAAGGCCCCCAAAATTCAATACTGAAGGAAGAGGAAGGGATCGGGAGATTGTGATTGAAAGGAGAGGAAAAGAGAATCACATTCTCGGGTAATGTTTCTCTAATTTTAATGTTTGGGTTAAAGTCAAGTGGAAAAGGGGTTCCAAAACTGGCATCTCTTTTATCCTCGACATTGAAAACTGAGAGCACATCCATATTCTGCACACACATTAATCCCTGGCGAGTATTTTTCAGCTTAAAGAGCACTTTTCCTCCTCCGACTTGTGCTGTGCTCTGACTCAATGTGTTGAACGCATTTTGAAACCCATTTTCTATCCATCCGTTTAATGAATTGAATGAATTTGGTTTTTATTCTTACATTTACTCGATTTCAGTTCATTTTAATAACTTTTTATGCGTTTTGAAGAAAAAAACAATAATTTTATTGAAATAATATTCGGATATTTTGAGAACATTTAACTAATTCACAGATTTATTATTATTTTTGAAATGATTTTTATTTTTATTTTTTTCATTAAAGTTTTGCAATTATTTCCTCATTTTTGATGCAATTTTAATGAGCGAAGAGAGAGAAAGAAAAGTATAAATATTTTTACATAATTTAATAATAATTAAATATAATTAAGGGATAAAAAAACTATAAAAATATTTAATAGTCAATAGATTTTGGGTAAAAAATAAATTTATCACAAAATCAATAATTTTTCAATCACTTAATGAAAGCTATGATTACGTGAAATAATATATTTTTGTTTTTTCTTTAAAAATTATTTGATTTGTTTATTCCGAAAATAACTAATGAAAAATGAGCATGCTATTTTTACAGTACTCATCGATTAGAACTCTTGGTTTATATCATTTATTTTTTTAAAATTATTGTTTTGATTAATTAATGTTTGAAATTTCTTATTGGAATCGATTGGGACTCGGATTCAGATTTTGAGGGAATCTTCTGTCAAATCAAAAGTTAATTCCTGTCGTGATATGAATGAGAGCTGTGTTTCATGTGTTTCCCAAACCCATCAGTGCTTATCATATAATAATTTTTGGCCAAAACACACATTAAATTTCATTTGTGTTTGTGATTTAGTCAATGCCTATTCCCAGTGCTGTATCATTAAATTCCTGTCCTTTCAATGTTTGTGTGTATCAGAGTTATGCTGTGCGCTATTTCTATTGAATGAATGGACCAAATTCTTTGCCATATTTCATATACGATATGTTTCCAGTAAATCATTGCATTGACTGTCATCGCATTGGAGAGAGAAAGAGCTCACGACTACAGAGCACAGCATAACCAGGCTTTTACTTTGGAGGGCCTAATCTCAGTTCAGCGATCAGTTATTTCATGTCTGTCTGTTTGTGCCATCATTTGCTCTCCTCTTCTAATTCTGCTCTCATTTTATTTCATATTTTTTCTTCTCTTCTGCTCTGATTTGCTGTTAATGTATTTGACGGCTCTCTTCCTATCGTATAAAATATGGCATAAAATACAAGATATTATTTTTGTATATTAATTAAAATCTTTTCATAATTTTCATGGCATTCATTAAAATCCATTTGTGTTGAGAAAACTCTTCTTTTTTTCAGAGAAGTAAAGCATATAATGAATCAAAATTTAAAATTACTAATTAATGGACACATTTCATGGATTCAATGAAAAGGTTGCACCAAAACCTTCATTGCTAACTATTAGCAAGTGATAAATTATATCTTGTTTGATGTCTCGCCAAAATGATCGAGTACATAAACAAACATTTATCAGGTTACTTTCCAACAGATCAAATGAAAATTATATTAATCAAATTTGCGATATTAATAAACTTTGTTCTAGATATTTTTTTTTTAGATGCTACGAGTTATAAACACCAAGATACAAATAAATATTCGAGTAAATATTCCGTCAAAAAGTTACCTTTTATTCTACGAATTCAGTTGATTATCAATTAATTATTTGAAAATAGCAAGTAACATTTGACATTCGTTATGGCATTTTATTCTTGTGCTGAATGATGTATAATGAATAAGTGAGCATGGCAAATTTTTACATTTGAACTGAAGCAGAATATTAAATGGAAAGTAATATATTTAATAAATTTGAGATTTATTTGTCTGTCAAACACAATGACATTTTGAAAATATAAGTTTATTTCAAATTTAATGCCAGACTTATAAACAGTGCTGTTCAAGGGGGTTACCTGACTCGCACCCTCTAAACCCAAAGTTTTAACATTACCAACCTCCATTAGGTTGACATTTGAAAGCTTAGAATAGTACCCTACACTAAGTCCCTACTTGACTCCCTCCCCTAGCCTGTATGACCATGCACATGTCTGATTAGGAATAAATTGGAGAAACAATATATTTTTCAAATGAGTTGAAAACTAATTCAATTATTTGTAATTCATTTGAGAAGAAAAGTAATTCTTTGGATATGTTTTTTATTTTGTTCAAATTGTGCTCGCTTAGTTGAGATACAATTTTCTGGGAGAGAGTCATAAATAGTATTCTTTTGTCTATTCATAGAATTAGTGAAAAAGAAAAATAAGAAAATTTTTATGTATTTCCAGAAGAAAATCAGAATTGACTTCAAGTGCTTATAATAATGTTTTGTTTCTCTTCTTCTCTAACATTAGTCTCTGTTTCTAATAATCCTCAAAACAATAAGAATATCCCCTTTAAAGTAGAAAAACCTTTTATTCCTCTCCTTTTCTCTCTCTTTATCGAAGAGAAAAAATCTTTTATATTCGGATTGTTTTTAAACTCTCAGAGCAATGGAGAAAACGCAGAGAAAAATTGATTTTTATTTGTGAGACAATCCAATCGATCATTCGTTTGAATATATTCTTCTTGTTTTGTAAGCACAGCCTTCAGAGGAAAAGACCCAAAGTTTGTCACATAAAACACAATTCTCTTAAAATTTTCTTTATTTTTCTCTCTCTGTGTTTGTGAAGAAAAATCACATCATTTGATAAATTGTATTAAATCTCGTTCTGAATGTCAATTGAATCACTCAAACACTCAAAGCAAAGAAAAAACACATAAATGTAATTATCATTAATTTATTGAATGAATCAAATGTTTCGCATAAATTCAAACACTTTTTATGGTATATTTCGGATCCATTTCTTCTTTTTTATCTCTAATCGATCAGAATTAGAGCCCAATTAATCTGTTTGTTCAAAGACTAATAGAATAATAAAAGAAATTATAACAAGCAATAAATTAAGAGAACAACAAGAAATCACTCCTCTATTGATGTCAATCATCGGATTTGCAAATAAACTTGCAAAATTGTTTATTATTAGACAAGATAATTGTGGAAACTTGCAGTTAAGAAGAGATTCGGGTGAAAGAGATGGTAATGAAATCATAGTCAGTCTAATCAAATAAAAATAAATTTATTGCTTTTTGTATTTCTGCTGACTCTCAGCCTTTTTCTCGTCAAATATCACTTCTTTTGAAGTAGTGATTGATATGAACTGATTTCTATCATTCAATTATCTGTAAGTTTAAAGAAGAAGAGAAAAAAATTCAACTCATCTTTGAAATTGAGGCTAAACTGAAAAAAATCATAATTTTTCGATCGACTGAAAAGAGATTTTTGATCGAAATGATAGTCGTATTGGGTTTGAGTGAAGAATATTTTGTTCAAAAAAATTGGTTTCAATTGATTCCGATCTGAGATCTGTTTAAAAATAAAACTCGTTATGCGATCGAAGCAAATGTTGACTACAATTATGGCATTGAATAAAATGATTGGTAATAGAAAAGGAAAGCAAACAGAATGTTATGCAAAGCGTTTTGCGTTTGGCGTTCAGTTTGAGCCAATATTTTCGTGATTCCAGTTTCGCATTCATTTCATTCATTTCTTCTCTTTTTTCTATCATTTCTCTCAAAGCTTCTGATTTATGAAACGATAGCTATGGCTATGACTTCCAAATGCCTCCGACTTATCAGTACTCGAGAATCAAATTTCTGTGACTTTTTTCTCTCTCTTTCTTATTCTACTTTCAATACAACTTCTTTCACAAAACTAAAACGTCAGTTGTTTTTCTTCTAATTCTCTCTCTCTCTCTCTCTCTCTCTCTCTCTCTCTCTTCTTTCTGTCCCTCTCTTGTGGTGTGATTTGATTGAACAGATGTGATGTGATTTGTGCTGACTCTCCACTCTATAGAAGATCAGAGGCACAGAATCGAGGCAATAGGGAAAGGGAGAGAAAGAGCTATGACTGAGGTTTATATGTTTTAGGAAATGCCAAACAATAGCTGCCATTGTTTTACTCTTCATATGTTTGACTCTGAACTTCACTCTCCCCTCTCTCTGGCCGGCAAGAGATGCCATCAGAGCACTGGGCTTAAAGTCACGGAAACGTGAGTCAAGGACTGGCATATTCTGATCTCAATAATAAGAGCAGTTATGCATCGCTTATGCCGTAAGACATACGGCCGACCAAAGACACACCGACGCCCTTTTGTTCACAATTGGCCTCACATTTGATGCACACTATCTTTAAGTCACTCTCAATGAGTGACTATTTTGTTATTTGTTATCTATTCTGGTATTGTGTTGTTGTGTGTGTTATGCCATCAGAAGACTATTCTTCGGGAATACACACAAAAAGTGTGTTCACCGAACCACTCAATGCCTGTCTCTCTGTATGTGTGCTCTCATATTGTGCACATACTTTGGGTTTTCGGGTTTTTTGGTTTTCATCTTTTGTTCAAATGCATCACTTGTGCCAAAATCATAGGTCAGCCCTACTCTACCTTTAGAACAGAAATAAATATTTCAAAGTTTATTAAATTTGTTGGTATTTCCAATTTCGGGACACATATTGACTTTAAAAACCAATTTGAAAATCTTAATTCAAAGATAGTTTTGTTACCCTGGTAATTATTCATCAATCTCCGAGATTCAGAGTTGAATTACGTATTGAATAAATGTAATATTTTGAGTCATAAATTCTTTTGAGTTTTTGAAAATTTAAAACCCACTCAAAATGTTTTACATTTCAAAAAATTTGACAAAATTGCAAAATCAGAGCAATTACTACATTTGAGAAGACTCTTGCAATTTCATGTCTTATGAAAGATGCGATTCTTAGACGACTTCCTCCTTTATATAGAGAAAATTTGAAACTATTTCAAATTCAATTATACTTTTCATGTTTTCCAACGAAACAGTTCTAAAAACTCGTCAAATGTGTGGTTTGCTTATCGATTGAGGAGTGAAGTCATCTTGCAATTGATACGCAACAAAAAGAAGGACTCATTCACTGAATTTGTGCCGAATTTCCTCTTATTTTCGATTATTTTAAGATAAGATCCAATGATTCAAAAGTGAAGCTAAAAATATTTGATTCTGTAGTTTGTTTGCCAACTGATCCCCAGTTATATCACTCACTGTTTGTTTGTTATACTATTTCCTCTATTGATTCGGAGTTTTGCTGGATATTTTCAAATATTCAAACATAAATCATGGAGTTGAGCTTTAGTTTTGATCTAGGAAAATGGGAAATTCGTCTCCACATTAGATTTCTTATAAAATGAGACTGGTGAACTAAGAAAATCGAGTCATCCTTTAAAAATAGTGTGAAATCTAAGCTAAGCTTCTTATTTGTGTCAAGATCCAATTTTCAAAACATACACTTTCCTTCTCAAAGAAGTTGATTCAAAATTTTATTTAAAAGGAAATTACGATTCACTTCACAATTGACTTCTGAAATGTTTTCATTCTTGAGTTGAGTTTAAGTGAATGAAAGAGAAAAAAATGAAATAACTCTTAAAAGAGTCTGAAATTCAGAATTGATTTTCGAGATTCGGTTTAAGTAATAATTCTTAGAAAACTTCTCAGTTCAAGAAGAGAGGGACAGGAGTTGGGGTCTCTCTCTCTCTCTCTCTCTCTCTCTCTTCAATTGATAGACAACTACATGGAAAGTGAGGCTACAATAGTGAGTGAAAGTAGTGAACAAATTGACAGAAAGTCTCATATATAGTATAAGTGTCTATAAGTCTATCCTTTTGGGATATATTTATATGAAAACATAAAATGAATAAAAAATGACAAAAGAGTTGAAGACATTTTCGGTTTGGTTTTGTTTGCAATCTGTTTGTCACTCAAATCTGATTAAATATATTTCTCCAAAACATCTATTTCTCAACCGATCCCTTTCCACCTCTTCTTTTCTCTACCCTTCACACTCACAAAATGTAGCATGCCTATTTTTTGAGAATAGATTTATCATTTTTGTTGTTGAAGCTAACTTTAAGCCAAAAAAATTGAGCAGGGACAAAAGAATTTCTTCAAAGGCCTGAATAAAATTAATTACAGTTTGAAAGAAAGTTTTCAACTTTTAAGACTCAGTTGTCTTCAAAATAAAAATAAATTTAATTGATTACTAAGTATTTAAAGGAAAGCAATTGAAAACATTCACACATTATATGAATGTGTTGTCACAAAATTGATTATCCAGGCAAAAAAGTAAAAACAATGTCTTAATTAAAACTGTTATCTCATTCACAGAAAAGTTTCTCTAATTTATCAAATGAAATGAATTTTCAAAAATTGCAGCGAAAACAGTGATTAGTTTTAATCTATTTTTAGAATAATTTGTTTAATAAATTAAATTATTATTATTACTATTTATTCAAATAAATTATTATTTGATATCATTTCAGAAACATTTTAAGAGACTTTTTCCAAGTGCTTCACATTTTGTGAAAGTATTTCATTGTTTTTGATTTCCTTTCAAATCATTTTTCATTAGAATAATTCAATTCAATTGTATTACAAATTTAATGCAATTATGATTGAATCGATTTTTGTTGTGATATAAATGCCTTCACATAAGAGAGAGAGCCTCACCTCAAATGAAATGCCAAAACTGTTATACATAAACAGAGGTAATACTCTTGGTATGAGTCCCTCATTCTTCACGGATCGACGTTTAGTTTAATTGTATGAATGCATTCACTTTCAGGTTTCGGAATATTTTTCATTTCATACATAATATAAAACTATTTATTATTTATTCAGATTTGATATTCCTATAAGTGATTTCACTTTTTGTTATTCGTATATAAAAGCAAAACAATATTCAGTACAGGGATGCGAAAGGGGGGTATATAAGGCAAACCCCCATTAGGTTTTGGTCAAAAGACCCTCTGATTCACAACACATACTTTGTTCAGGTTTTCAAATTGGGAAATCCATACCCACCTGACTGACGAACCTTTTCCATCACGGGTTGAATAAAAGATATTTTCCATAACATATTCTTCGGCACAAAATATAATCAATTCAATGAAAGTTATAATTAATTCTCATATCTATCACTTGTTTTTACAATTTTTCAAATAAAGGAATTGTATAATCGATTTAATAGAGTGCCGACTCATCTTTCTTATACCTGTCCATCACTTTTGTTTACTATGAAAACTTCAATTTTCTAATTAATTTTCTGCAATTCATCTCTAATTTTAATCACGAATTTCTGAATTGTATTTTGAAAAAAAAATTTGCCAAAAATCTAAAACCTTTTGTCTAATCCCTGAGCAGTGCTGAGCACTGATTGTTATCTCATTAGATATGCATTCCTTCGCAACTCTTCATACAATTGAATAACTTTTGAAACAATTTATTAAAAATATGTCACATTTGATGCCAAAGTGAGTGCAATGAATGGATGTTCACTAAAAAGCCCTTCAATTAAGTGAATCTAATATTTTTCAGATCTGTTTCAACACATTTGATGCGGAAATTATCGCTAATAACTGTTTGAGTTTTGTTAATAAAATTGTTAATTATATACTTCAATCAGTTTTAAACTTCTGTAAGAGTCCTCTCCATTGAGGTACTACTCGTAGGCTTCCCCTAAGAAACAAACCTTTCATTTTGCGTGATATCAATGAACATTCATTTTTGGCAATTCATAAAAGTCAAGGGCGGGAGCGGTCTATGCCATAGACTCTATGGAAATGACTGAATATTAAACAAATCATTGCATACACTGAATATTTAGTCAAAAGTTATTCCCTTTTAACGCAATTGAATTTTGCTGTAAATGTCAATAGTGGTCAGGACTTAGTTTTCAATAGAACTCCCTAGTCAAGTTATCTCAAATGACCTAATCTATTAATCAAATCTATATCGAGGTTTGTTTAAAATCTGAAAATTATCGTTTGTGAGCATTAAGTCATTCCATTGATTGAGTCTATCCTTTGCGTTGATTTCATATCCAATGTTTTGCATTAAATTTTGATTCAATTTATTTGAAATTTCGGATTCATTGGTATAAATCTGATGTTAAATACAAAGTAAAGTAAAAAGTTATCTAAAAAATAGTTGAGACGAAAATTGTATTAAACATTAGTGAAATTCTGTCCCAAAACTTCATACTTTCAATTCATTCAATTATTGAGTTTTTTCTCCAAAAAACATTTTAAAAACATCTTTGATATTCATTTTAGAATAAAAATTTGTTCAACTCATAGATAACATGAGTTAAGAATTACATTCATATATGTCTTGAAGTTAAGCAAAAGCCACAAATATTTGGTGTATTCGAGGCCTTAAGCAAAAGAAGAGACTTATCGCTGGATTTTTCATATTTAGATTGGAATAAAAATAGTATATAAAGTTGAATATAAAATGTTTGAATATATTGTATAAAATGAATATTTTATAAATTGAAAACATGTTTAACGTTATACAACATATCAGTATTTACTCAGTTTTTCTTATTCTCCAAGAATTTCGACTCAGAAATGATTTCAATTCAAAACAGAATTTGATTCGAAATTTCCATTCTTTGTCAGTGATGGCCAGGAAAGGTGTGGCCACAATATCTCTTCATTTTTTCGCAGGTGGTCCCCTTCCCCGTTCAACAGAATTGTCACCCAAAAGACACACCTTACTTCCTCTTGTTGATTTTTTAGACCTTGGAAAAATAGCCCTCTGAACATTTTTCCAAGATACACCCATCTGAGATCCGGTACCTTGGCCATCACTGATTCTTTGTATTGAATACTTACCCTCATTTTTCGTCAATAATTTGAATTTCATATTAATAATGATTAGAAAATAATTTCTTAACTAAAACCTCTTTATATTCTTCGGTTATAATTAATTTTCAATCAAAAGTCAAAATAATTTATATAAATATTTTTTATTTCAAACATTATTTTTTGAGTTTAAATAATTGAAAATTCTTGACAACAACCGAAACATTTGTTGTTAGAAAACAGAAAAATCATAAAATATATTATTGTTGTTCGCATTTTAAGCACAGGTTTGGCTTAAAACTCCACTTTTATTACACGATTCGCCAAAATTGCTTTATTTTAAAACTTATTTAATAAACCGTTTTTTGTTTTATTAGTAGAAATTCTGTTTCGACTCTAAACGAAAATCTCTTATGTTTTGTTTCATTTCATTTCATTTGAAAAGTTTTTAGTTTTGCTTAATATTCGACTTCATTTGCATTTAACAGTTAGAGAGAGACTAATATTATGGAGAAATAAAACGCATTTCAGGCATAAATCAGTGCAGAGGAGAGAGAAAAAGTGCTTAAAGTAAGAGTCAGTCAATATGTGAGCCCAGAATCATGAGAATAGAGAATGAATTTAGTGATGCATTGAATGCCATTAGTATTAACATTAGTCTAAGAGATGCTTATAGTTATACTCCTATTGTAATGACAGCCGGAGAGTAGCCAAGAGCTCACTCACTCCACTCCATGAGCTTTAAATATATTTCAGTTTTAATAACATATTTTAATTACATGTTTCAATGCGATCGATAATTTTGTGCTTTCCTTTTGTTTATCTGAATCACTCTCTTGTTATTGGAGTGCAGTCTCTAGAATCTATGAGCCTGGTCAGGTTGAACTTGAATATACCCTCGAAAGACGTCAGGCTCTAAATTATTTGCACACATATGCAAAATGTGCAAAATTTTCTGCGATTTTCACTTTTCTGACTACAATATTCTCAATGCATTGTATTTGTATATGAATTGTAATCTATTTCAAAGAGGAGAGAGAGAGAGAGAGAGTCGAGGAAGCGCTGTATATAATGTCATCTGGCTTTCTGACATCAAAAATGCTTATTTTCATATAATAACGATTGAAATATACGAGGAAAGAGTGAAATATCTATATATGAGCTGCGCTTTAATGCACTAATGTTTTGCAGTGAAGCGACTATTTTTCAAATTTGTGTCCCAAACCCAAACCCTTTCACTTTTCGTATGTATTATTGAGTCATAAGTGGCAGAAGTCATGGCATTAATAATAATAAATGATTAGTCAGTGATTTGTTGGCGAAGAGCAAAAATTTAAATCACTTCCAGAGATAATAATATCGTTTCACACAATTCATGTATTGTCGCAGAAAAATAGTTATTTTTTGGCTCTTGGAATGAATTCATTTCAGGATTAGAGGGAGAGATACAAAACCTATTGAGGAGGGCTTCTGAAGCGCAGTCATCCCTCAACGTATGGCATTTGAATTTTATCTTTTTCATAGAGTCATTCGTGATTTCCAACTCTTTCTCCACTACTCCTATATAATTAGCTCTGGAAATAATAGCCTTAATTATACACGTTTTTTCAATCAAGTACAAATATCTTTTATAATTATTTCTTTTCTGTTCGACTAAATTCCGTTAATTATAACGAATAAAAATTAAAAATAATTACTTCGGAAATCTGTTCATAATTTTTATGGAAAATATTTACTAAAAATTTTCATTTAATACAAGAAAAAGCAATTTTCGATATTTGAGTCTAAACTGAACCTAATATTTGTTTTTATACGCAAACAATGAATATTTGAATTCATTTGCGATAAAAATAGTTCCTGAGTTGCGTTTATCATCGAATAACTAGCAAAATGTTCCGGCATTTGCTAGATTATACTACCGAGAATTCTGATATTGAATACCATGTTGGTTTTGATCAGGGATGAGCTTCACCTATGAATATGGGGCCATACAGAAGGTTATAATTTAAAAATTTTCGAAACTTAAAACCTAAAGGAAAGTCATAATGCTAAACTTTTGACCAAGCTCATTTCTGGTTTTTACTAAACAGTTGGCAATAAATAATAAAAATTCCAATCGATGTGAGGGATAAGTTGTCGACTCCTGTGCTCATCACCGATGCAAAAGTCGAAACTTATTCATCGCATATCAATTAGGGATAGAGAGCAGAAATTTATTCAGTATATTATACTCTTGGAAAACATTATTCTAATTGTGTGTATCTTTTTGATTGTTATGTTGGTTCACAGATTGAAGACGCGATGTTGATGTTTGACAAACAGACGAATCGTCATAGAGGTAAGCGTCACAACAATTATTACTTTTCTCCCATTCCTCCAATTCTGTCGATATATTGCTGGATATATCTATTGAGTGAATGACTCGCGCCTTGCGATCGGCTAAACAGAAATCAGATTTTTATTTTTGGCGAACATTGAGAGCACTACTCATTACATGCAGTGGTGAACGTCATTGCAATCAATATATGACTCCTTTGTGATGAACGCCTGCATCACAACTGATTCGCTTTTTATACAAATATCAGTCCCGATGAGAATGAAATGATATTTATTCGCTTCAAATCAAACTCTTTTCAATTTGATTTCATTGTCGATGCGTTAAATTCTCCGCATTTATCAGCTCTTGGTCTCATTTTTTCCTATTTTTTTCCCACTTCAATGTGTTTTTGTTTTGGACGAAACTGATCTTGTTCTATTAGATAGGCTTCTATTATATTGTGTTACTGTTTCCAAAAATAGTTTCCAATTGTGAAAGAGTTATAAGAGAATTGTTAAATAAATATCCTTCACTTTTAGCTATTTATTTACCGTAAAATTCACTTCAAATTCAAATCTCTGTTCAAATATTGGATTAGTTTTACATTTCTTTGAATATTTGGAGACTCCGTTTCGAAACCAAAGTTTTCCTAAATTTTTTGTTTTGTTTAGTTTTACTTTAATCTGATGTTTGAGTCGAATGTTTAGTTCAAACCTTTTATGAGTGGCTAACGAGAAGAAGAGCTCAGATGTAATATAACTGTATTAATATTGAATTTACACAGGGCAAATCTGTATAACATACCAGTTGTTGACGTTTTGGTTATCTCTCTGGTAGAGCACAGAATGAAAAAATTGATTCGACATCTTATCCCAGGCATCAAAGCGATGCCATATTTTCCTAATGCCTTCTCTATTAAATTTTTGAGTCTATTCTTTACACAAAGTTTTGCTCCGTATTTACCCAAAGGCTATATGTCTTTGTAATATATGGTCGGGTAATAAAAATCTATATTATATATAGTAATAAAACACATGAAAAATGCTATCCTAGAGATGACTCCTCTAACAAAACAGTCAATAATAACCATTAGTTAAATAAAATTTTATACCTTTTCCTCTTTCTGTGTATAAGATTTGTTAAGTTAACCGAAAATATCATCGAAACTGTTTCTTCGAATACAATAATTTCCGACTTTTTATTTAATTATGTATTTTTATAATTCAATATCTCATATAAATTGTATTTGTGTTCCGACTGTTGCCTAAATAGAGAGCTGACTGTATTTGATGTAAGTCTGAGCGATGAAAGACATATACTTTTTTATTTGAGAGTAAGTCTGCACTGCTTTAGGAGACAAAAGTAGAGCCAAAATACTGTCTGAAGAAATGTTTTGACATAATATGTCTTTCCTTCGATCGGTTATATAATTCACTTTCGATGTCTGTCTAAACATTATTTACTCTATGGCTATGAATGCGATGCAAATCCTGACAAATGCTATTATTTATGAATTGGATAATAGCTCACGAAATACGACTACTTATTGCCAATAGATTTGTGTCAATCGTTTTGATCGATAAATTTGATTCACAAATACGAAGTTCACTCAGAAATTCAATCAATGAGTAAATAATTTGATCCAATTTTCAAATTATTTTTTTCTGCACTGAATTTCTCTGAAGAATTGCCGGTAATCTGGTCTCAAATTGAGCTCAAAGGCACTGCCAAATGTAATCGGGTGTATACTTGCAACTGTTGTTATGGTTACAGATTGTGTTTAAACTCATATAATACATCCTTAGCTTTCATTGTTTGATTGTCTGAAAAATTTTACTTGCTTAACCATAACCACAGGGCCACTCTTCTGTTAAATTCTTTGAAATTTACTTCAACCAAATTTATAGACCTTGGCAATCATCTCAAAGTATTCTAATATAAAAAGTCAGACAATTTCTTTATATTACATAAAATTCAATCTTTTATTTATGGAGTGAATTGTCGATCGCTTAGAGCATTCTTGTGGTCATATTAAGAGTATTTTACTCCAAACAGAATGAAATCCAAATAAATTTTCATCTCATAAGAGAACAGAATATTCTGATTCTCTTTTCTTATGTTTTGAGAATTCATCACAAATTAATTCATAGCCAAAAAAATAATGGTTTGGATTCTGAAAACTCATTAATATATCGCAAGAAATGACAGAATATTTTTCTCTGTGAAGGGATTCAAAGCTATTAATTCTAAGCCAAGAGTTTTACTCAAAATTTATGCCCAAATATTCCAGAATAAAGGCTAAGCCATAAAAATGGGGTAAATTGTTAGTTAAGATCTTTTCTAATAATGCTTTTTATATTCGTAGATAAGAATTTATAATTTGAGTGAAAGAAAAATAATTGTCTTTAAATCCCTCACAAAATGATGAGTTATGTTATGTGAGGAATACGTTGGAATAGAAACCACACTATTCCAGGTCTTCCTAACCTCACACATAATCCATGTATTTCCTAAACTTAACCGAAAACTCGGTATTAAGAGAAGTCGAGTGAGAAGAACAAAATTTTTGAAACAAATCTCTATTTGATTACAAATTTTTGCCCGAAAAGGAATAAATGCTCCAAAAATAAGATAAATCTTCTGACCCTTTGTACTCATATTTACAGTCGTTTTCTCATTTATCGTTAAATATTTGATTTTTGCCTTAACTGTGAATCTCTTTTAAAATCAAATATAATGAAAAATTTTGCTCTCATTCTCTCTTCGACTCTATTTTTCTTCTGGACTTTTATTTTATGTTAAGAAATAAATTCTCTCTATTTTTCTATTCAGTGGCTCTTAAGCCATAAGCGATGATATATATTCTGATTCTGACTATTTGTAGTCCAATATATAATTCTTTAGTCAAATTCTTAAGCCATAGAATTCTTTTCTACTTATAATCTATTCGCGAGCTTTCATTCTCACTCCAGGGATGTCCAGTGGTTGGCATATCAGTAATACCAGTTGGAAATCAATCTTTTCCCCGCAATTGAATAAATGCACGAATTATTCAATGCAATTGAAGTATTTTTCGTCTGTTCCTGTAACTTTGGCTCCCTGGTCACTCCCGTGCTTTGCTTTGGCTATAAATATTTTCCAGGATGTCTTTTATACCATATGTGCGTCACTTTATTCGCCATAAATTTATTGTATAATTAATTTTCACTTCACTTCTATTGAATTTATAGTTCGTGTCCGACATTTTCATTAATAAAATTCTTTAATAATTTTGGATAAATTTTCTTAATATAAGTAATGATTTTTATAGACATTATTGTTGTGTATAATAAATAAGATTTTTGTTTTCTTCCGTATTTTTATTCGAAAATTAGTTTTTCCGTTATATCGGTTGACAAATGAAAACACTTCGCAGTGTTTTTCATATTTTATTTCATCTATGTTTTCAACATTTCATTTATTTCTTGATTTCACTCTTATTACCAGTGATGATCAAGGGGGTATAGCCAAAACATTTGATTTGAGACTACTTCTATGAAGAAAAACTATCCAGATAGGTCTGTCGAAATTTGAATATTTCGAAATGTCAGCCCTGCGGAAACTTTCCGAGGTTAATTCCCAGTGAGGTCTGATACCTTGCTCTTTATTTGTTATCATCAAAAATTTCTATGAAAATACGAAAAATAGCAAGAATAAATTCTCATATATTATTTGTGGTCAATGCATTATATTCTGAGTTATTCTGAGCTCATGAAAAACCTAACAAAACATATGAATATTTATTTGGAATCTTCTGAATGTTTGATCACTAGATTATTATTTGAATATTTGATGCCATTTGTGGTGACTTCGAAATAGTCTATTAATTTCAATAAATCGAAAATTTATTTTCAATTTTAAAATGATTTGATTCATAATTGATGTGAAGACATATTTTATTTAATGATGATTTCGAGCATTAATTTGCTTTTTTAACTCAAAATTGTCATAAATTTGAATATAATGGAAGAAAAGTCAGAATCAGAGGATAGACATAAATATAACGACTGTTTTCATACATATTGTGTTTTGTTTGCCTCTAATTTATAGCATTTGTGCTTAACTTATATTTTCAAATAAAAATATTATTTATTAACTCAAAGTTTTCTATTTTTTCCATTTTTTGTGAACACATTTATGCTTTTTAGTCGCCATTCATCACAAGGCATAAAAATATTGGATTTATTGCTCAGACTCTCTGCCCGAACAGTCAGTCCCGCTGTACATAACATTCAATAGGAATGAGTGAATGTGAAGAACTCCCGCCGAGAAAATTAATTTATGAATTTGTCACATGTTTTATATGTTTTATATATCGGTATTTACTTTATTCGAGGCTCTCTTCGTTTCTAACCGGAGATAATTCATTTTTCTCTCCAAATTGTTTGAATCATTGCTTGGTTTGTCCCCTCGACTAATAATTTTGTTTAATAAGTAAGGTCACTGCTCTGCTATCCACTAATTATTTGCCAAATACTTTTGTCTTGAAACCTAGCATGCTCAATCAGGCCAAAGCAATGAAGACTATTTTATCTGTTTTTGTTCTTGGTTAAAAATCATGTTCAATCTTGTTTATGTGTATTCATTAATCTATTTTCGTGTGAAAAAGCACTCAATTATTCATAAAATGGGATAAATTGATTGAACGGACTCAGGTATGGTCTTAGTGAATGTGATTTGTCCCTGGAGTCTTTCCATTGAAGATGTGGTTCTCTGTTCTCACGCTTTTTTATTTATGTCCTTTTGTTTTCTCTTTTGTTTGTTAGACACAGAGATAGTCAATGGATAGGAATGGTTAGTAATAGGGGTCCCTATTTGTAATTGATATCGAAAACGACACATAAAATCAAATCAAATAATAAATTATTGTAATAAAAGACTTGTTTTCGGTATTGGACTCAGTCTTAGGCACAGAAGCCATGTGTCGGATGTCATGACTTTAATTTATTTGCACCTTCGCTGCCATCCATTTAAGTCAGTCACCCATTAATTCGTTGCCATCAATGTTAGTCTCTTTCGGATAATATGCTTATTATTTATATGTTATGTTTAATATCAGAGCTCCTGTCTCTGGTATGCCTGTGCTCGCTATTTGCACTCCAGTGCATACGTCAGGTGCACATAATTTTTAATGTCACTCATCATTATATTCTATGATTGTGTAGACCCACTGCTCTGTTAGCTATCATCTCATGAGTTGCGTGCACTCAGACAACAGCGCAGACATATTGTCCAAAATTAAAACACGGCATTAAGTCACAAAACTGTTTGCTAGGTTAGTTTATATTAGCCTATCATTTAAGGAAATTTCCATTTCTATTATACCACTCCTAAAAAATATTCAATTTTGATGCAATCGGAGACAGAAATGGTATCAGTTGTGTGGATGAACTCACATCCCATACAATACATTATAAGCAACTCTTTAGCCATTGCTTAGAAAATATGGGTCTCTGGAAAAGTCAACTCATAAGTTGTCTCATTAGATGAAACCGACTGACTCTGGCACTGCACTGTCAGTCTCACCCGTGTTTACAGTCTGTGCCGATAATAATCATATGGACAGCAGCTGCCGCTCAGTTCAACTGTTCAATGGCTTCCCGGAAACGTTGCTTTGCTTTGATCTTAATTATTATTATTTTTTCGTCTGCTTTAATCTTTTAGTTGCGTTTCCATTGAGTAATGCATTTAGTATTATGACTACAATACCTGCTAATGATGTGATGTCCGCACAATCCATGAGAAAACTGAGAACTCCTCTCAAATCCCTCCACTGTTTGTTAACAGCCATTGAGTTATGCAAACACTCAGTCGACTTAATTATCATTTTTCCCAATTTTAATGAATAAAAAGTCTTTTTTCCTTTTTGATGAGTAAACCATTTTTTGATTAATTAATTGAAATGACTTTTCCTATGATTTTTATGATCTAAATGTTAAGTCAGTGAAAAAAAAAACGCGTTTCATATGAAATCTATTTCTTTGCCGAAAAAATGTTTATTATTTTTCTCTCATTTTATTCTCATTTATATTCCGTTTTTGACTTCATTTCTGTTTTCTCTGATATAATATACTATTTATTCTATTCTTCAGTTCGTCTCATCTTTCATATAATTAATATATGAAAAGATGTTGAAAACATATTCTGTGCTTATATTTAATTTGGAGAATAAACAGCAGAAAAAATAACTCCTCTTTGAAAGAAAAATAAACTGAAGAAAAACCAAATAATAAAACGATATTTAATTTGCATAAAAACCTCGCTTTATATCAAAATATACAGAATTTATTCAAATTATAATTTAATTCTTGAAAATAAATGCTTTCTATTCGAGAGATTTGTGACTCGAATAAAGAAAGTCTGAGTTTTGTGGAGAGACTAGAAATTGAAGCCGAGTCGTTATAAAAGTATCTAGCAAGAAAATAATCCACTTTTGTCTAATTCTCGCATTCGGTTTACGATATTTAGACATTTGTATCGGTTCTCACGAACACCAGTTTGAAAGTTATAACGTTAACCATTATATGCCTCAAACAACTGATAATCGAAGACTCAAATCAAATAAACAATAGAAATGATGAATATTTCGGTCGGAGAGAGAGAGAGAGAGAGAGAGAGAGAGAGAGAGAGAGAGAGAGAGAGAGAGATCCTTTTGAAAGCAAATAAATTAGTTTCTCGAATCTATTATGCATTGTGTAGTATAATATAGAAATGATACTCATATTTATTTAATATTTTTGTTTCCTCTTATTTTACTTTTTTGATATTAAGGATGTTTTTTGTGATATAATTTATATGTCTTTATATGAGATTAGATGAGCCCATAGTTTAATATCAAACCTTTTTTACTCCAATAAAGGCTTAGATATAAGCATTGAATTTATTAAACATTATGTTATATAAGGGCTTAAACTTCGAGCTATACATAGAATAACATTAAAATCAGTGCAAAAATGTTAATTTCACCGAAAGATTGATTGCAACCAATGATTGGTGTAATTAGTCCTTCAAATCATTACTGTCTTAGAGTCTGTCCAACAAAACTGATCACTTCTCATATGTAACTCAATAATAATAATAAATATTCATTTAATGCTTTTTAAAACACTTTAAAATTTACTTCAGTTCTCTCTCTCTCTCTCTCTCTCTCTCTCTCTCTCTCTCTCTCGCTCACTCACTCGCTCGCTCGCTCGCCCTCCCTCA
>JAQGBD010000262.1:0-37646 GCA_034698165.1 Punctoribates punctum | reverse complement strand
CTCTCTCCCCTCTCTCTCCCCCTCCCTCTCTCTCTCCCCCTCCCTCTCTCTCTCCCTCTCTCCCCCTCTCCCCCCTCTCTCTCTCTCTCTCTCTCTCTCTCTCGCACTAAAGCCTGGTTATTTCATTGAGTCAGAAAAAAAGTTTTTTTAGAAGAGTTGATATAAATTCCAAATTGAATTAAATGAGTGAACCATTATTTAAAACTAAGCAAGGGCGTCTTTTTTTACAAATCAATGATTTATTTCTTGTCTGACTAGTGATTGAAGTGAATACTAATTAGAGTTCACTAAATATAATGTAAATGATTAAAAGCTAATTTAATTGATGACCAAGGGCAATTTACATTGTCATATAAGCGCATTAAATAAGTTTCCAGTAAATGAATTTTATTGAATCCGTCCAATAATTTTAGAACTTTCTAATTCCAAAAACTCGCAAGGGTTTCTTTTACATTAGAATTATGACAAATAAATGAATGAAGACCAATGAACATGGATTAAACATTGAACAAGTCAAATGTGAATAGTATCTTGGCAGTTTTTCATTTTAATATTAAATCAATTAAAGTTGAAAATCATTTAATCCAATGATAAGTAAATTAAATTAGCGATCAGTGGCTGACGTCAGTCGTATAGAAGTAGTAGTCGTAGAAAAAGTTATGCCGAGCAGTGACTGTCTATTCGCTGAATAACTAATGAAATTGGAACCGGTTTACTGTTGAGTAGTGTTAGCTTCAGTTTTAGCTCTCTTTCCTTCTGACACCTGTTTCGGTGGTATAACAGTCCTCCAAATAGTTCTGAAAGTAGCTCTGATTGCCTCCAGTAAAATTAACTTCAATTTTTGACGACCGGCTCTTCTCTTTCATTCAATTTCTATTGTTTTAAAGGTATGTCATTTGAAACTCATTTTTGTTAATCCAAACAAATTCTAAATTAAATTATTCTTAGATTTTAAAAGTATTTAAATTGCAATCAATTCTCATATTATATAAAATTATTTTTTTTTTTGCAAAAATTATGAGTTATTTTCAAAAAGTGTGATAAGCGGTGGAAAAGTTTGACTAAATATTGATTTACTAATTGGTTATCAAAAATCAAAGTCCGATTGGAGAGGCTTTCAATGATTTCAGACTAAACAAGACTTTTAGTGTTTGAATAAGTTTTGTCAAAACCTAACCATTCTTTGAATGATACGATTTTGAGGCCATCACTGACGTGACCTTCAATTTGTCTAAAATATTATCAATTGGTTTGAAAATTGATTTTATGTCTCAAATATATTTATTGCAATTTATTATATAAATTTGATATTTAAGCGAACAGTAGTGTCAGTGCTGTCTGATTGTCATCACAACTAATTAATTTAAATTTGATTTCTATTCAGATTCAAAAATGGCCTTAACTAAGGAAATGGAGAAACAATTGGAAGATATGGCAAACAAATTGCGAATCGATTCGATTGAGTCGACAAATGCCGCAAAATCCGGGTATAATCTCATAGATATTTCTCTCAAATCAAACACTTTTGAAATAATTTCCTGATTTTCCACAAATTCTTTGTTTCCTTTATTAACGACAATTCGTTTCCATTAACTTAAAGGAAAATCATTTTCCGTTTTCTTTCCAAATAATTTGAATTAAACTCAGACGCCGTCTATTTAATAATTTTAGAGCCCTTTAATAATGAGATGTGTCTAGGTAATATGAGCAGACACATCAGACCATAAAACTTGTTACCGCCTTACCCTTGATATGACATCTCAAGGATTTTCATAATAAGAGTTAAATTTGGCTAAAATTGTAACACTTTTACAACTTTGTACTTATCTATGAATTTAATTATAAACTAATTATCAGAATTTTGAGCTAGATATATTTGTTTCTATTACTCCTGAATCGGTTTGAGTATAGCCTTTTAGAATTTTTATTCCTTTTATAACTTATAACTGAACTAAAGACTAATTCCGCAATTTTGAGGAAAAATTGTTTAAATATTTGAATCGATGATCAGTTTTAAAGAAAATGACTCCAAATGACTCTTAACCACCAATTATTTAACTCAGAATCAAAATTAGTTTTCCCTGAAATTCTCAGAAAAGTTATTTTAGAAGATTTGTTGTATTAAATGATGAATTGATTTGCAGTCATCCGACTTCTTGTGCCTCAATGGCTGAGTTGATGTCAGTTCTCTTCTTCCATACAATGAAATACTCGGTAAAAGAGCCGAAAAGCGCATCGAATGACAGATTCATTTTGAGTAAATCATAAATACTTTTCTTAAAAACAAATATTAAATGATCTATGGCTGTAGGCAAAGGTCACGCGGCGCCCATTTTATACGCGGCCTGGGCTGAGGCCGGCCTTTTCCCTGTTAAGGATTTGTTGAATTTGCGTAAATTGGAATCTGATTTGGAGGGTCACCCGACCCCCAGATTGAATTTCATTGATGTTGCCACCGGTTCTTTGGGACAGGGATTAAGCGTCGCCGCAGGTATGTCCTTTCAGTCATACAAAATAGACAATTAAGTTGTTGCCAATCAATAGGTATGGCATATATCGGGAAATATGTGGACAAAGCCCCGTACAGAGTCTATTGTCTCATTGGTGACGGCGAGTCTGCTGAGGGCTCTATATGGGAAGCCCTTTCCTTTGCGTCTATCTATAAGTTGGACAATTTAGTCGCTATATTCGATGTGAACCGACTCGGACAGAGTGAGGCCACTCCTTTCGGCCACCAAATGGAAGTTTACGAAAACAGAGTCAAAGCCTTTGGGTTTGAGACTTATGTAGTGGACGGACATAATGTCTCGACTTTAGTCGACACATTCAATAGGGCCGCCTCTGTCAACGGCCGACCCCAAGCAATCATTGCTCAGACATACAAAGGAAGAGGTACTTGATCATTTTATGTCAATTCTCGTAATAAGTAATTTTGTTATTTTTTAAGGTTTTCCAAATATTGAGGACCGGGATAACTGGCATGGTAAGCCTCTCGGAGATAAGGCACAAGAAGTGATCAATGCTCTGACTCAGAGAATCTCAACAAAAAGTTTCACAATCAAAGCACCCGTTCCTTCAGTTAATGTTCCGACAGTTAATCTTAAAGCCGTTCGTTTGAGTGAACCCCCGAACTATAAATTGGGCGAAACTGTATGTAAACCTCTCTTTCAATGAAAGCATTCTTTGATTGGTTGTAATGACAAAAGGTGGCCACCAGAACAGCCTATGGCACAGCTCTCGTCAAATTGGGTCGCAGTTCAGACCGAGTGGTGGCGATGGACGGCGACACCAAAAACAGCACTTTTGCCGAAACATTTAAGAAGGAATTCCCGAATCGTTATATCGAGTGCTATATTGCCGAACAAAATCTGATTGGAGTCGGCATCGGTGCCGGTTGTCGTCAGCGGACCATTCCTTTTGTCTCAACTTTCGCGTCGTTCTTCACCCGTGCCTTCGATCACTTGAGAATGGGTTAGACTTAATATTTACTAATAATTAATAGAATTATTTGTATTAGAAATTAATATTTTATTTGTTATCCATATTCAGGGGCCATATCTCAGGCGAATATCAAATGTGTTGGTTCTCACTGCGGTGTCAGCATTGGAGAGGACGGACCCTCGCAAATGGCTTTGGAAGACATAGCGATGTTCCGAACTATTCCAAACTCGACTGTGTTTTATCCGTCAGATGCCGTTTCAATGGAGAGATCGATGGAATTGGGGGCACAGATCCACGGAATCGTCTTCATTCGTACTTCACGTCCGACTTTTCCCGTTATCTACAAAAATGATGAGCCTTTTGCTATCGGAAACGCTAAAGTGGTCCGAAAAACGGGTGGCGAACAGGTCTTATTGATTGGCGCTGGAGTTACTCTTCACGAAGCACTGGCAGCAGCCGACGAATTGGCTGCGAAGCACCAAATAAAGGCTCGAGTTATTGATCCCTTTACTATCAAACCATTGGATGTCAACACCATTAGAACTAATGCTTTGGAGTCCGGCTCTAAAGTATTGACTGTTGAGGACCATTACCCTGAAGGAGGACTGGGAGAAGCTGTTGCCTCAGCGCTGGCCAACGATAACATCAGAGTGAGAAGTTTGGCCGTCAGAGACATCCCAAGAAGTGGTCCGCCTAAAGCTCTTATCGATAAATATGGAATCGGAGCCAAAGCTATTGTTGAGGCCGTCCTTAACTTCAAATAATTTGAGAATAAAACCAATTTTCAAACGTTTTTTAAAAATTTATGCGATTTTGAGATCAAATTTGTTTTATTGTTTGTATTAATTACTTAATACGAGTCTAATAAAAGTTTTTTCGCATTTTTAAAAATTTTCGTTTTAAGCAGTGAATGTACCTAGTTGGTTAGTTAGCTTGGAGTTAGCTCACTACAAGTTTTTCTTTCTTTATTGATAATAAACGCATTTTTTCACAATTTCCAAAAGAAGATAAATTCCAATAAATGGACAAATTTTCTTTATATTGATTTGTGGATAAATAAATTTAGATTTAGACCAGAAATCAGAATCAAGTGATTCTTCACTTATTCTCAGTTATTGAGAAATAATTATAACATTAAAACAATTATATAAACCAAATAATTGTAATAAAAAAATGATTCGAACCCTTAAGACTACTTAAGACTACTTAAGACTACTTAAGACTACTTCCAATCACTTGAATTACAAAAATTATTTTCATATAAATTGAAGTTTTATCGCATTATTTAAAAGAAATTATTTGTTTATTCTATCGAATGATAGTCAGAGTGAGGACAGAGATGTTCACAACTCAACCATATTCTTAGAATTAACTGATTTTACGCAAATTAAATGCATTCCCATCTAATTTGTATTCCAAGTAATCCCAAAAAATAGGTCTATTAGGGGAATAAGAACACTCCTTAATGTTGCAAGATTCAATATAATTAAAAAGCTAGTAGTTTTCTGATGATAGCTACTCATTTAAATGTTACTGTCTGATTTTAGACGAGAACTTTTAAAGCAAAAAGTTCAAACTTTAAAGACTATTCTATGGAATCATAAAAACTTAAAATCCTCCAAATATTTGTTTATAATAGTTCTAGATTATAATTTTATATTAACATTGAAACAAATGTAAATACAAATGTGGATGAGATGAGTCCTCAAAGTTGAACACCACTGAAAAACTAATATTTTGGCAAAAGTGAAATCAATGATAAATATTGTCAACTTGTCCTTGCCAGTTTGTTTGCCATTTGGTGAGATGTGTGACCACTTTTTATGTGAAAGTGTGTATAGACTCGATCTTATCTCTGAGAGAGACTACACTCGTCTGCACGACATTCCAGTGGAACCACTTCTCTGTGTTTTCCGTTTAATGAATGCATAATTTTTTCCAATCAATTGATTTTGAAGTAATCGGACCAAAGTTTTTCGGTTTAAATACTCTGAAATCGAATAAATCTGAGAATTATTGGTAAGAAAACAAGATTTTGATTATTGTTTGCAATTCTAACCGAATGAAAAAATAAGATTAATGTCCTTGAAATGGAAGTTCCCTACAGTTAGAGAACTTTGAGACAAAATTAAATCTCATTTCTCATAAATTTTTTTCCATGAGTTCAGTCAAAAGTCTTATTTGTTTTCGTCTCTGATTTCGTCTCATTCTTTTGATTTAAACCCTTTATCGGTAATAATGAGTAAATATACAAACTGTGTATCTATTCATCAGATATAACTCGTGGCGTACTTTTGAATCATTTGACAAATTGTTTGAAAGTTTCGCAAAAGTTTTCATATTATTTGTCTTAAAATAATTTCTTAGTAATGATGTGCTCAGAATTTTAATCAAAGTCTTGTTTTTCTCAATAGTTGTTTGAGATTTCTTCAAAAACTGAGTGAGTTTTCAAATCTTTAATTTAAATAACTGAAGAATACAATAAAGTGGATATCCCTCAGGTTTCCTGTTTCTTGATTTACCTTTCTCCTTCTTTTTGAAATAATAATTTAAACGTTTATCCTTAGAATGGAGTTATGTTAAATTTGAATTTCAAGCCTCAAGCTAGCTAGAATAATTTTCAATTTATATAATAGGTCTCAAAGTCTTAAAGGTTTGAGAATCAGAAGAAATAAACTTTTAGCTAAATAAGTGACCGAAACACTTATTAGAGTACATTACTGTATCGTTTCATATTTGCATTCAACCATTATAGGAGATGGATCATTTTGAGCTCCCAGTCATACCTAAAATATATATTCCGCAAAACATACCTCAAAGTAATCCACCAAATAAGCCATCAAATGAAGACATAGTTTCGAAAAATGAATTAAATTCATCGGAATCGGAGGTCTATAAAGAAGACACGAAAATTGATTCGACTTCGGAAGCCTCCCCCCGACAACTCTGCGAGTCCTGTTCACAAATTTTGTTGTCTTACTTTATGCCACTCCAGCAATACGTCAATGAAGTGGTTCATTTAGCGCGGGGCGAACGAGGACTGCCATCTAATCCACTGTTCAATCTTTTGAACACTCAGTCAATTAAATCTCAAATTGAAAACTCGTCTTCAGAGAAACGAAATGATGGAAACTATTCTGAGGGGCATTCCTTCCAACCAGTGGACAGAGAAGTCGGTCACTTTAATAACGAATCTCAAGGCAACGGCCAACGGATTTCTCAATACTCTAGGGATGAGCCGAACAGTCATCAAAATCAAAGACCAGATCAAAATTCGAATTACACTCAAAATCAAGGTTTTCATAAAACTGATGATTACACCCAAAATGTTAATCAGAATCAGAACCAGAACTCCACTCAAACTAATTTTTCATCAAATGTCTCCCAACCAGAAGATCAAAATGTTGTGCCCAACCCATCGCCAGTACATAGAGAGCAATCACAGGACCACCCAATCCACACGACTTCAGGACATACCGACAATGAATCTCGAGAACAATCTAATGTTGAGAGTCATTCGGGTGGAGATAGAGTTGAGACAAATGTTTATAAACAAAGCTATGACTCCAATACCAATGAAGGGCCGACACAGCGTTCCTCTTATCAGAATGCCATTGAAAGTCATGAGAGTTCAAAACAAGAGTCGGCATCTGTGGAAGCATCGGGTGTTGAAGAGGACAACTCTGTCGTTTTGAGCTCTCCCTATGCGTTCGTCACCATTGCATACAACAATTTGAGTGCAACCAATGCCATAATTTTGGCCAATTCTTTGGTCCTCACAAATAACAGGTCAATGAATATGAGAGACAAATATGGGAACAAAAGCACCTGTCAATTACCATTCATTATTCTGATCGGTGGAAATATTGATCCGGTTCTCAAAGACGCCATTTATATGGTATTCGATGAGGTCTGATATCTTTGTTTCTCTTTATTCGGAATTAAAAATAAATTTTTTCTTCAAAATCAGGTGATTTCTCAGCCGATGGACGTGAAGGTAGCGTTACTGAGTGACCACTCTTTCGGTATCAGACAATTCAAACTTCAATTATGGAAAGAATTACAGAATTATCAGAAGTGTCTATATTTGGAGTCATCCACTTTGGTATATAACTCATGTCAACGATTCAAATGTCTTAAGAATTTGATAATAGGTGGTCGGACGGGTCACCAATCTTTTTGAAGAATGTCAAGAACTGTCTGCTTGTGTCGATTGGCTGTTCCCCGATAACTTTAATTGTTCGGTCTTTGTCTTTGAGCCAAGTCTTACCACTTATGATCAGATAATCAGTTTTGCGCGTAAGAAAGACCTCGATTTTTAATCAAACATATCTTAAAATCTATTCGAAAAGTTTTCCATCAGAGATGTTCGGCACAAAAAGATGAGGGAATTGCCGAGACATTGGATGAAATGACATTGCTCAATCAATTCTTTGCTCCCAAATGGAATAGAATTTCATTTATATATAATTTCGTTAAAAACGAATCGATTTATACTCAAATTCCTGCGTTTATGAAGTATTTCCACTCATTTCCGAACATTTTTGATAAACTATTTCTTTTCAAAGATATGGGGATTCCATAAGAATTGTAAACTTTGGACATATGATGAGCCAAACGGGAATTATGAGTCCTCAGCCGGGAATGTCGTCGGTCCAGCCCTGGCATATTCTCTTCGATTTGCTGACCTGTAGTCAACAGGATGTCATCAAAACGATGCCTATCGACAACTACTCAAAGTTTTATTTAAATTGTTTTATTCAGAGATTGTGGCCAATACTCCAAACAGTATTTTTATTACTCCTTTTTTGAACTTATTTTAAAAATTATTCTTAATTTCTAAGCACTTGACTCCTCTTTTGGTAACAAAATATGGAGTCGGCCGCAGAGAGTGGTCTATATTTGATTTGATTCGTCTCTTGACAAATGAGTCCGGAATAGAGACTGACGACCATATGTTCACTCAGACACCAATCACTTTCAGGCGAATTAAATCTACGGCCGAAACAATATCGAAATACGACAGTCTGTCCGTCGATGACGAAGGTTTGTGGCATCAAATTAACTGATTTCCAATTAAACTCTTCTTATATTCAGACGACTATCTATCGGAGCGAATGCCTATCCTTTCTATTGATGACAACGACCTCAATAATGGACTCAATACAAACCAAATAGAAGGCGAAGACGGAGTAGTGAAAGAAGAGACACAAATTTCTGAACCAAAGTTATCAGTGGAGCAGCAGGGTATTTTCCTCACTTTAGAATAAATTAGTTTTTACCTAATTTTGATTTCAGACGAGAGGAGTAAAAGCGAATGGGAGGCCGGAAGGATTGATTGGATGGGCGCTCATCAGTCCGATCGCATCATTAATCGACTGAAAAAACTCATCAGAAATGATTGAATTCGAGTATATTTTTAATACTTTTAAAGCTCTTATTTTGTTCTCAATTATACACAAATTGAATTAAATTATAATTTTTATTAAAACGTTTAAAAATAACTTTAATTTAGAGAAAATTAGTTTAGTTTTTATGTAAAATCAAGAAAATTGTTATCAAATACTATATAATCATAAGTTTTAATCTAAAAATAAATTGTTTTATTTATTTTACGTAAAACCAGTTTTTCCGAAGAGATTTCGATGACATCTCAAACTAATGTTTGTTTGTCTGTAGAACTCATTTGGTTAATGGGAGGAATGCCCAGGATCATTTTTTAGCAAATTCTGTCCGCATCTCTCCCTTAAAGACAATATAAAACGAAAAAACTATTGGAAACCAAAAACAATTGAAATTTATTTAAAAAGTGAATTGATTTGCAGTTTGGCTCCAATTGTATATAATTTTGAATATAATTTTCAAACATATCATTAATTAATGAATTCTTAAGTAAAACAAAAGACAATTCTATTGAATAAAAGCGAAAAGAATTTGAAACCAGAGTTAAAATATTGAAAAAATGTGTATAACTTCTTAACAAACATTTGTTAAAAATTAAATGAAAGAAAAATTCGCTTAAATTAAGAGATTTTCAAATAATAACCGAAGATATCATTCGCGGCGTTCATAGAATAGAACGTAAGCGGCTTTAGAAACGACGTTCTCTTCAGAGGCTTGACTCACATTAGAGTCATCAAAGTAATGCCAACTCCCAGTGTGACAGTTCTTAGCGTAAGCCGTGTAGTGACCGCCTCCGAGCCCTCCATAATGATTGGCGACAGCAATCAAATCGTAAGTTTTGGACTCATTGTCGGGATTGTTGAGCAGATATTCTCCCATATCGAGAGAATGGAGGGGAAAGTCGACCAAAACGTCGAGTTTGTCGCGATATACCCGAGAGTACGAGAATCGCTTCAAATGAATTATAAGTATCTTTGGGAGAGTCCTATTCAATGGCAATACATTAGTCTCAAAGTAAATGTTTTTTTTTGTGAGTCTTACCATAAATCAAACTTTTTGGACGCCATTTGGTGTTTCTTACATTTAGGGCAATACCAGGGATCGTCTGCACCCAACCGTTCAGTAGTAGTGAACTGAGCGATGCATTCAGAGAGAGGTAAACACGTCTTTGTATTAGTGGTTGGCTTTTGAACGGGCAGTTTGAAGGGGTTCTCAATTTCCAACTCATTGTAGTACTTAGTCTTCATTCTCGTCGGCAGATCCACCGCTAAAAATGTTTTGTTACTCAATTCAAAGGGTTTAGTTCTCTCGAGACGCTCGATGTCAAGAGATCCGTAAGAGTTAACAAAAGTGAGGGCAAAGCGATCGGTTCGCTCACATTCTGCCACTCCTTCATCAGAATCGGATTCCTCTTCAGATAACGGGATTTTCATAAAACGTCTCAACTGTTGAGTGACCGCTTCATAAACGGTCTCATAATTGTTGTCATTCACGTTAATAATGAAGGGACGGCCAAACAGTGCAGTCGTCTCATCGGCTTTCACTTCACGCAAATAAACGGGAACTGTCAGTAAGTCATCTAAAGTCTCGTAAACGACCACTTCGTCCAACTGAGCGCTGTATGAGTCCTCCCTAATGAAGAGCTTATGAAAGCGATGATTATAGACATCGGCGACAATCAATTTCTCCGATTCTATGGTATGTTTGAGGACTGAGCTGTCGTTCACCGCTTTGGATACAGCATTACAGATGTCACCGATTGTGCCATACTTTGGAATCATTAAACGAGTGATTTGTATGGCTTTTATTGGTTCGACCCCTTCGTTGTTGTTCTCGTTCTGTTGATTCGGTGTCGGAAGAGTGGGAACAAAGATCACATCAATTGGACGCTCTCTCTATTCATATAAATTCAAATAATTAATATTTGCAACACTTTTAATGACTCATACCTTCACAGGAAGGGGTAAACTTAGATAACAGAAGGGATCGAACGTAACGCTCACGAGATTACAGTCGGGACAGACCAGAGTTGATTTGAGGAGAGCGTGAAATGTGTCGACAATAATACTGTCGTTTCTCTTCTTGTAGTTATCCCACGACTCGGCGGCCATCTCAGTGTCGGGTCGGGAATCCACATCTGTTTTAATTTCAATGTAAGGCTTCTGTTTAACCCGATTGAGATCTTCGTGCAGTCCGTCCAATAGGAATGCCATCAATTCTTGACAGTCTTGTTGAGAGAATCCACTGAACTGCGGCGCGAATCGTCCGACGGCTAACTTGAACTCTCGGGGGGCCAAACAGGTGTGGGATCCGCTCCACATAGCTTTGATCAAATCGGCGTAACTTTTGGCGATTTCTCCGCCCATTCCGAGCGGGTTATCCGTATTCAACTCCTGCCAGTATTGATCGCTTATCAAGAATTGTGTCAACGCTTGAGTGTTGGACAGGCATTGGAGCGCACTATTCATGAAACAGGTGTTCCCTAAGTTCATGAGTCCACACAAACCCGGAATACACTTTGAAGATCGGGTGGCGATAGCGCCATATCGGGGACGACTTGAAGGCCACGTGCCGTCACTGTTACGGACTTCTAGAGTGACAATCGTTCCACTGATAAGTCCGGCGTCGTTGAGGGTCTGCTTGTCGTTAGTCTTGTCCTGAGAACTGGAAGGCGTTGCCTCGCTGTGGGCGTTCAGAACCGAACCACTCGACCACAACTGCGTGTCCTTTGATTCCTCGACAGAGAACATGGCCTTCATTTGTGACTCCAATTCAGCCAAAGTAGTCACTCGACTGAACTGCTTAACGATTATGTCTTCTTTGGCGCCATAGAGACAAAGCTTGAGTTCAATGGGATAGACCTCAACCATACAGTACGCGGAATAGGTTCCCTGTTCTATGACTGGCCGTCGAATCACGTGCTCTGCGCCTAAAATTCCAAACTCTTTGATCAATAGATTCCAACCGTCTTCGGGAACGAACTGATAATCGAGCTCTTCCTGCAGTCGTTCCCTGAGTTCCCAATTGGGAGCGTTTGTCGACTGAAACAAAGCTGTGAACCAAAAAACAGATTCAGCGCTCACTTCAATACAATTAAAGGCTATTCTTAATATAAAACCAGACCTGAGTTATCAATAGGACCCGGATTATGGACCTGTTGTCTGTCATTCAAATAGAGTTTACACAATTCAAACCACTTCTTGTCCAACAAATACCAGAACTCTCCCCTTTTCATCGGCTTTTGGATGAGTTGAAGCACTTCCGACACATCAGAAGAGACCGATTCAGAGTCCATTTTGTCGTTGACTTCCATTTATGATCAAATGATTAATGAATTGAAGAATATTTTGTTAAAAATGTCGAAAATTGATTCAATGATTGATTGAAATATTGTTTTACTTTTAATATGAGTTCACTTTCAGAATGAGTTCATCAAAATTCAGCTCAAATTCAAAACCAAAGTCTTTAACGACGTAACCAAAAGTTAGTTGTTTTTTGTCCCCCTTTTCACATATTTTCACACATTTTCATAGCGTTTGCGTAAATCTTATGAACAAATGATAACGTATTTCAGTGACGACTCATTCAAAAGTTGGTCGCATTTGTGCGCAGGTCTTGACGTCAGCCTTCGTTTCACTATTTTTGAACTCATTTCGTAATTGCTTTCAATTTATTTTTAATCCTTTGAAAACAATTTTCATGAATGAAATGAAAACCGATTGAGTACTCACTCGTCAGTAGTGAACAGACCCTCACTGTTGGCCACAGAATCCTAGACTTCCCACAACTCAATCAAATATACTCTTAACTCACAAAACAATACTTTTCCTAAAGTGAGAGAAAAACCATAAGTTTTGAAATACTCATCAAACCATTAATATTGAAAATTATGAAAATAGCGTTCAATTAATAATCATTAGAAAAAACTATTTGATGAACAGAAAAATGCCTAGCTCATTCTATTTAATATCTGTCAAAACTGAACCATTTTTGCCATTTCTTCATTTCTCCATTTATTAGAATCAATGTAGTTCTAAAAACTATCAAGATCATAAACTTTAAACTCAAATATTGCAAACAGACATAAAATTAATTTCAGTTGATATTGTGATTCTCATTTTGTGTATATAACCAAGATAATATTATAGGTGTACTAAATGGAGTATAAATAATAGATTTTCCAAAAAATTGAATTTTGCGACGAATGAAAGGCTTAACCTTTGAAACCTTTGAGAGAAAAGTGTTTGGTTCTTGAAATTTGTCTAAAATATAGCGATTCTCTCAACAAAAACATTTAACAATCTTTGAGTGATTCCCAAAGGATTGCATCACAAGTTTGTCCCCCTTTTGCCCCCTTTTGGCAATCGTTGGCCGGTTTTTTGTTGACGTCATTTATTAGTCACATATCAGATAACTAACAACTTTTCAAAATGTGTTTCAATTTAAAAGTATTTCAAAACAATTAATAATTTAAGCGAAATAAGTGATGGCAAACATATCGCGATCACAACTGATCCAACTTCAGGACAATACGGAAAACATCCGAAATGTTTGTGTGTTGGCTCATGTGGACCATGGTCGGTTTGTAGGACTAAACTCTTAAACGTTTTCTCAACGTTTAAATCGCAGGCAAAACAACTTTAGTCGACTCTTTGATCGCAAGCAATGGTATTATCTCTCAACGAATGGCCGGAAAGTTGCGATATATGGACAGCAGACCAGATGAACAGCAAAGAGGCATAACTATGAAGTGCAGTGCAATCTCTTTGGCATTTGTGCCCAATTCTGGTAAGACTTGAATCAAACATTGTTTTGGTCCGACATTTGGCTAAATAAATGGCTTTTCAGAGGTCAGCCCTTATTTGATAAACGTGTTGGACAGTCCCGGACACGTGGACTTCTTCGGTGAAGTTTCGACAGGCATTCGCCTCTGCGATGGTTGTGTTCTTCTGGTGGATGTGATCGAAGGTGTGTGCAGTCAAACGAAGTCAGCCCTACAACAGGCATGGATTGAACGCCTCAAACCTGTTCTCGTTCTCAACAAAATCGATCGATTGATTGTCGAACGGAAGATGACTTCTCTCGACATTTATATGCATTTATTGCAAATTTTGGAACAAATAAATGCTTTTTTGGGACAACTCTTCACTTGTGATGTTTTAGGAAAAAGTGCCTCAAATTTAATTCAAGATATCACTGAAACCAATGATTCAAACGAAAAAACCTATGACTGGAGCTCTGGTTTGGATGACAGCGACGACTCTTCACTTTATTTTAGTCCAGAAAATGGAAACGTCGTATTCGGCAGTGCTATTGATGGCTGGGGTTTCACTATAAAAGATTTCAGTAGATTTCTCTCTAAAAAGTATGGCATTAAAGAAGAAGTATTAAATCAAACCCTTTGGGGTGACTTTTATCTCAATGCTAAAGAGAAGAAGATAATGAAGGGCGCCCTCTCCAAAGCTCGGAAACCCATTTTTGTGACTATGGTTTTGGACAATATTAGCACAATATATGAGGCCATAGTTGTCCGGCGCGATAAACCCGCCATTGAAAAGATTGTCACTTCTCTCGGCATTAAGTTTACGTCTCGTGATTTGAATCATTCGGACTCTAAAACACAAATTCAAACCCTTTTCTCCCAATGGTTTCCAATTTCGAGAGCAGTTCTACAAATGATTTGTGATTTAATTCCGAGTCCTTTACAGATAAGTGAAGAAAGAGTAGAAAACCTGATGTGTTCTAACACTAAGAGATTTGATTCTTTGCCACAAAAGACTCAAAAATTGAAAAATGATTTTATGAAATGTTCGTCAGTTAGGGATTCGCCTCTTATTATATGTGTTTCCAAAATGTTTTCATTTGAGAAGAATTTTTTGCCGCAAAATAAGCCCCGACCTCTCACTCACGAAGAGATCCTAATCCGACGCAAAATGTTAAAAGATTCTGAAACAGCAAAAGTAATTTCCGATCAAAACCATCGCTTTTCTGAAAAAAGTGATTCCGTTAATGAATTGTGTGACCAAACATATGACCCAAATGCCGAGGAAAGTAATGTATTCATTGCATTCGCGCGAGTCTTCAGTGGAAGAGTCAGAGCAGGAGATAAAGTATTTATTTTGGGCCCAAAGCACAGCCCCAACAAAATTGACGACTTGACCATCGATTCTAAAGATTTGAGTTCATATCCACACATAACTGAGTCTCGAATCAAAGACTTATATATTCTAATGGGAAGAGAACTCGAAAGTGTTGATGAAGTCGGCGCCGGAAATATATTAGGTATCGGAGGTTTGGAAACCCATATAATCAAATCTGCAACCCTTTCCACCGATATATTCTGTCCGCCTTTCATTGATTTGCATCTTTCAACGATTCCCATACTTCGGGTGGCATTAGAGCCGCAAAATCCAATAGAAATGCCAAAACTGGTGGAAGCCTTGAAAATGTTGAACCAATCAGACCCGTGTGTTGAGGTCAAAATACAAGAGACGGGGGAACACATTATAGTAACCACCGGTGAAGTTCATTTGCAGCGCTGTATAAGTGATTTAACTAATTTCTCGGGCATTGAAATCAATTGTTCGGAACCTATTGTTCCGTTCAGAGAAACAATTATCGATCGGCCGAAACTCGATATGACTAATGAACTGATTGCCGGACAGAAGACTGTTTCCAATGCCTTAGAAACAAATGAATCTATAATTGAATTATTCACTGCCAACAAGAAATCGAGAATCAGGATAATCGCTGAACCCCTTCCTGAAGAAGTTTGTAAACTTTTGGACAAAAATACTAATCTCTTGAAACTTATTACAAGAACTCAAAAGAAGTCAAACGAAATGAGAGAACAGATAACAACTCAGGCATTGAGTGCAATAAAAGAGCTGAAGTCTCGGTTGAAAAAAGCGTTCGTAGACTCGAAATGGCCCGAAGACACTGTTGATCACATCTGGTCTATTGGTCCCAAATATTGTGGAACTAATATATTATTGAATAGAATTGGAGATTACCAACGATTTGATTCCTGTTTCGCTCAAAGTGAGAGCACTTCGCTTAAGAATCTCTCCATTAGTGACGAAATACGAAATCAATTTGAGAACAGTTTTGTCAGTGGTTTTCAATTGACGACAGCTGCCGGTCCCCTCTGTGATGAGCCACTAATGGGAGTTTGTTTTGTTGCTGAAGAATGGACTCTCTTTTATGATGATTTAAATCTGGGTAACGATCCTTTCGGGCCATTCAGTGGCCAAATAATGTCAACTGTTAAGGATTGTTGCAAAAGAGCATTTCAAGCACAACCTCAACGATTGATGGCAGCCATGTTTTCCTGTTCCATACAAGTGGATAGCGATGCCCTGGGTGAGTCCCGTTTTGGTCTCATCTTCTTAAAGCGCTGCTATTTTCTCGAATCAATTCTTAACTATAGTATCACTTTCTATGAGTTTTAATTATTATTAAAATGAGACGAAAATGATTCGGATATTAATTCGAATATTTATTGAGTGAATTGAGTTATATTTAGAAATAATTTAATTTAAATCAATTAATAAATTAATATTTTAAGTATTTGTTTGGATTTGTTTTGAATGGATTACCACAAGCCTTGCAATGAGGTTGAGTTAAGCACAGCATTTGCCAAATCCCAGGGAAACTCTGGATATGACTTCTCTTCCTCTTTAGTTACTGTTTGGATATTATATCATAAGACTTATGACATAAGTGACGATCAAAAGTAAAAACTATTTAATTACCGATTTTGGTTGTGGTGAAGAGTCTGGCCTTTTTGGCTGATCCCTGATTGCATAGCATTCCTGATGTAATTGCATTAAAATCACCTTTTTATTGATTTGGGACCAAATATAGTGAACTTACCATAAACTCTAATCCCGGGAACTCTGGCATATGGGGGATGGTTGTGTGTGTAGGGGCCCTCGAATTGTGCTGTGTCAGGACAGCGACATACCATCACGTAATGGGCTTTACCGCTGCGTTCGCTTTGTAAGGCTAGTAATGTCCAGTCAGTGGGAGTCTTGCAGGTGCGGACACTCATCAGTGGTTCGCAGAGCTTCACCTGAGTGTACACCTGTCACACAAAACACATTTATATTCCATTATTTGTTTTTCTCATTAGTTATGCCTTTTTGTCGTATCTTCGGGTCAGTTCCACTGTGTGTCCGTCATCGACACTGGGCTCTGTATTGCACTCCCAGTTGTAGTTCTCTGAACACTGGCAGAGGGGTTGACTGTGATTCATACGAACGAAGAGTGCGCTGCAAACCTGTTGAGCCGCACATTCCGGTAGACTCTGTTTGTATTTCGGACCACTATTCCCAACATTTTTCTCCTATTAATACAAAATCAGTTTAATTGAGAATAACTTTCGGTGTAATTCGGGTCACAAAATAGATACTCAATTTGTTTGTCAAAAAAAAACTTTTTTAAAGCCTATTATTGCACTGAATTGAGTCAATTGCTTCTGACTGAGTCCGAGTTGAGACTATTATATAACTTTCTTTCAATTTCTTTCAATTTCTTTCAATTTTCGGTAATTATGTGCGACTTTTATTTGCTATTATGACAATATATAACAATATAATAATACAAATAATATAAAACAAGATTTACATAAATTTTGTACTAAAATGAGAAACTCGTGTTATTCTATTCTATAAAATCTATTGACTAGGATGGTGACCAAGTTCACTTAATGATTATATGAAATAAGCGCAGTTAATGCGGTGGTTCACAATATAAATGATAATTATATTTTATACTCACTTTTGGTTCAGAGAGAGAAGCGTTAGATTCGGTTGACTTCTCTTTTATCAGTTTAGTTGTTCTGAAAGCGAGAGATATTTGCGACGAATAGACTATAAGCCAAATAATGGCAAAATTATTGGAAATATTCATTGTTTATAAAGTGATGAAAATCGCCTAAACTTGTGAGCGATCGGTTGTGAGTCCAATTGCCAAATGATTTTAGGAAAGAAGGTTATTATGTGATGTTTTAACCGAAATATTAGGGAAAAGGTCACCTCAATCTCATACGAGTTTTATTTTGGGTTTGTGTCACTCAAATCCTGTATTAAATTGAATTTTCTCTGAGTTTATTGTTGACTAGTCGTGAGCTAAACTCATCCCTCAATCCCTGATCTTATCTCTTCGACTGACAATATCTTAAATCATATCCGAAGAAAATTCTATTCATTTTGTTATAAATTTAAAAGCCTTTGATTTATGCAATTTGTTTGCACCAATCAAATGATTTGTAAGGAAAGAGGTCAATGTCAAGGATGGTATCGGTATATCCCGGCCATCATTAATAAAAAAAAACTAAGAAAATAAATACTCAACTAATGTACTATTTATTAGAAAATTAGCCCAAAATGATTGCTTATATTATTCTCGTGTTAAACATTTAATCTTAAATTAGAGGTATGTTCCAAATCAAACGATGGAAGCCGGGGTCAGATACCACTTCATTTAAAGATAAATCGATGAATTCTCCTTGTCACTACTACTCGACCATGCACTTTCGGGATATTCTGGTTGTTTGGGCATTGATAACAGCTAGACAATATTTCTATATCATAATTAGTGAAATAATTTTTTTACCACACTTTACAAAAATCTGGCTGTGCCACTGTGCCACCTGTGCCGCCTGTGCCACCTGTGCCACCTTGATGATTTGAAATGAAAATGAAAGTTTGAATTGATTTGAAAATTCTATTTATTTTACAAAATATAAAAATAAAACTACTTTACAACCAATAGGAATAAAATCTATTTTTACAGTAAAATACATTTTCAACGAGTGTTTGAGTGATTCAAACAAATGTTACCATTTTTTCTAATGTTTATCAAATGATAATATTTGCGAACAAATATTTTTGAGGTACAATTAATTAGCAAAAGTGTAGGAAACAACAGATTTATGTAAATATCATTAATTCAAAGCATGGTTTGAGTATTTCAACAGAATTTCACTTAAAAACATTTTGGCCCAAAATTGTTTGCATTTATCTTATAATTGAAAATATTGTCCATCGGATGAGATGTCAGTTATAATGGAGTAAATCACTAGTGTATAGCTCTGACTTAATTGGCTTTGAACAGTAACCGCTGTAAGTTCTTATATGGTCCAGGGCATAGACAGTTCCCGATACCACATTTGCTTTTTTGTGGTGTGTCGGACATCCATATCCTTGAGGACATTGACAAAGTGTGTTAGTATTGACTTCTTCGACGTCTGGTCTTTTACGTACAGTAAACAGACGACAGGGCTCTTTCCGCTGACATCTCAGCTTCTATTCAATAAATATTTCATTTTTAAATCAAATCATTCATTCAATCAATTAATAAATTCTAATGAATAAGAAACTTATTTTATTCATCATATTAGCCCTATTCACTACTCTAGGTTATTTTTCAAAATTTTCAATCTTTGTGAAAAACAACCCCCCTATCCCCCTGTCGGCGAGGACCAAGCTCATTTCTGTTGTTGATACTCCTCTAATAATATACATGAATTACCTTTTTATTGTCAAGCTAACATTTAGCACTAATTTTCAAGTTAAAAAGCTTAAAATTTCTACTTGGTGATTTTAGTTTTTTGCTGAATTAAAAAATTTGTTTGTCTTACTGTTTCTGGAGAACAGGCGAAGTGATATTTGTAACCAATTCCTACTTTCGATGTTTTGAATATTTGATGTTTGAAAATATATGCGACACTATTCTTAGGACAGACACAATTGACTTTTTGAGTGGTCGTGTTGTCTGAATTGCTGGTCAGTGTCCACGTTATGTCTCGGAAATAGCGACAGACGGGAAGTTTGTTTATTGGTTCGCATAACTGAAATCAAATGAAATTATAAAAACACTGTTTCACATTTGAATGAGTGTTTGAAGACATACTTTGAATTGTCTCGATTTGTCCCCTAAGGTGTTGCCATCGTTTGGGTCCAAAGATGTGGAACATGTTTTGATTCCGGCACATCTACACTGCTTCTCGAGCCATGGACTCGAATAAGTGTCTATTTTATTGCACACCGACCACGACTCACACTCAGGCAACTCCTCTTCTGTGGTTACCTTTGAATATCAAATTTCAAAACAAATTATTTTCTGAATAACCTCTTAATTAAATGTGAATCTAATATTTCTTTGTAAGAATCGGTTTATCAAATGATACACTTTTCTCAAAAGTATTCAATTCTTGATTTTACTCGAAACTAGTTTTTAGATCATTCTCTTTCACAGCAACTGATCTAACCATTAGATTCATTACTAATTGATGAATGATTAGCCTATTCTTAACCAAATAAAACAGCGTTTGTTGTCAATAACTTTTATTAAAAGAGCCAAATGTTTGAGATCTCAATTGAATTAATATTAAGTTATATTAGAATTTATTCAAATATTAATAATAATTTCTATATTCGCTTATAAGAGAATATTCTCATTATTTGATGACTTATTTGAATTGTGCCAAAAATATTTGAGAAATCATCAATGAATAGAAGCACTGATTACGACATTGAAAGCCAAATAACGAGAAATAGTAAGCAAGTGATGGTCCATCAGTGTGTCCCATTCACTCACGCTTTCTGTCGAGTGCTGTGCCAACCGACCGAACCAAACATTATTCGCTTGGCTTCACTTTCCCACAGTTTGGGCTCCGATTTGGCTTTTGATTGCCTTATGAACTCTGACCCTCAGACACATGTCTATTGCATCGATGTTAGTATGAAAGAGAGAAAAATCCTCACAATGTATGGCGACAGACGATGCCTTACCTGTAGTGTCCTCATTGTTTTCAACCTGTGCTCTGAGACTGACGTTCAATAGACTGATTGACTGGTCGATCAGTGAGGGTTTAGTGAGGGTTTGGTGGCGTCATTTTGGCGTCATTTTGGCGCTACTTTTCTTATGGTCATAGATTTGGTTGGCGTCCATTCTATGTGTTAACTTCTGTTAACTTCTTTTAACTATTCCTTTAATGTCTTAACCAAAATGAGAGGCCATTGCATCTAATTATTTGCATAAATAGCCTCTGATTGACTCGACTCAAAAATTTCTTTTACAACTAATCCTAATATATAATCAAATTCTCAAATTATTGACATTAGGATCACATTTAGGGAGAGTTTTCCACATAATTGCAATCGATTGTCATTTTTGATGGACTAATGACGATATCGATTACCAAAACTCTATTAATGTTTATAATTATAAAAACAATGAAAACAATAATAATAATTATCTTCATATCAATTGATGGCCAGTGGTGCGGACGGGAGGGGGTATAGTGTAAATATCCCCTAGATTTTTTCTCGTCGGGATCCCCCCAAAAATTGTGTGAGAGACTCCCTCTCCAAGGGGCTCCGCTGAGCTAAGCGAAGCGGCAATTTTATTACCCCGATAATATGCCCCCATAGACCACTGTAAAAAATTTTGTCGGACCCCCTCCCCCAAGTAGAGACCTGTCCGCATCACTGGTTGATGACAGTCCACATATTTTTTCTATTCATTTATATTTTTATCTATTCAACAAATTACAATCGAATGAAATAAATTGCGCCAGATTTACAATTTATGATAATTTAAGCAAGTTAACTATTTCCCTTGGAGTGACATTTTTGAGTACAATTTTATAAAAATGATCTTTTTATTCCAAATTTGTAAAGTTGTTTATTTTGCTTGGAATTGATCAAGACAATCTTTCATAACAAGTAGGGTAGTTTTTACAAGAGCTGATACTTTTGGTTCGTCAAAAAACTATTGGCGATCAGTGGGCGCACAGAGCGACACATTTCTATTGCCGGTAGAAAAGGTATTTTGAATTCCATATCAGGTAATAAACATTTGAACTGAAATTCATTTACATTTATTCCTTATAAATATTATTATCCAATAAGAGATCACTCAATAAATATAATTCATTGCTTAACAATATTTTAATGTTTGGAGTAATTGAGTTATTTATTTGATTGAATACTCATTCATTGGTTTCTCAAAGAGAGGAGTAATTAGAAGTTTGAAATTTGAAAGAATCAGTTAAACTACTAATCATTTCTTTGAGATATTCTGGAATTTTTGGTAATGTATTCGAAGCTGATTTTACTTGAAGACATTTGTTTGTAAAGATTGAGTTTATAAGAAATGATGAATCGGCAGAGTTTGACAAAACCCTACTTATGTTGAATACAAACGAATGGAATTTCTCTCTTTCATTGCTATTATAGTAATACAAAAAACGATAAATTTTATTTCAGATATGCCTTTGAGGTGCGGCTCCTGTTTATCATATTTAATAAGGAATAACTCAGACTTAATCAGTACTCAGCTGTTGTCGCTCAGCCTATTATACCCTATATTAGCCTCATTCCGGTTATTCCACAAATTATTCTCCTATTAATTAATTAAATGATAGCCAATTGTTTCACATAACTATTATTTGCTAATTAAAGGTAATATGAGTTGTATATTAGCTAATTCTTACTCAAAGTATCTGGTAGTTAATGGGGCTCTCAATTGATTTGGAGACGACCATGATAATCTCGATAATCTAGTTTCGATGACTAATTTTAGTTTTAAGTTACCGCTGTTTTAATAGGAATAAGTGATTGATTTGAAGAAATGGTTAAATAAAAGATTGTTCTCAACATAAGTGGAATATATTGAGACTTCTGTAAGCTTTCAATCATTTTGAGTCGTTTTAAAAGAAAAATTGAATTCTTTTATATTTTGACATTTAATTGAATACTATTTACATATGTATTGAGTGAATAGGAATCGATTAAATGTTGATAAATACGATTCTTTTTATTATTCAAATGCTAATAAGAAAAGGTGTGCTCTTATTGTGTTGGCCCTGAGCTATGATCGGAGCTGTTTTCTCTTCACCGGAAGCAGTTTTGTGCATAAATTCAAGAGAAGGGAGTGAATAGTGAAATGCGTAGTGAAATGTGCGGTGAAAATGGTTTTGGTTTCTTATTTTGGTTGATAGCCTCGAGCAGATCTGCGCCAATAATATGCGAGTTTATCCTTGAAACATTTATTAGGTAAGCGCCAACACTCCAATTAACTACAAATATATATTAGTGTATATTCGCTTCTCTTCACAACTTTTTCTTACTTCGAAATGTTTTCAGAAATACTAACAGAAAGTCCTTCGCTTTTGAATCAAATCTGAATTCAAAATATTTATTTCCTTTTTGCCAATCGTTTCAAATGTTGTGAATTAACATAAGTTTTGCGTTTATTTCACTTTTGGTCGTCTCTTTAATTATTTAATTATAACTTTCATTAACCCAACAAATGGACAAAAACTTCTTAAACTCGTACTAACTCTGAGTTTATTATATTTTGTCATTTTTTGCCGCTTTTTCCCTTTTTTCAATCAAAACTTATTTGGAAATTGAGTTCAGCCATACATTTATGTTAATCATTTCGCTTACCATATATTTTATCACAATTTACAAAGAATTTTAATTATTATTTCAAAATAAGAGCATTCAATGGATATAAAATTGATTTCATTAACTATTTTGTCAAATATTTGTAATGAAATGGATATAAAGTTGTAATGAAACTTACCCCGGATTGATATAAGACGCGGACTAAATGGTTGACCATTTTGTAGTTATGGTTATAATGTATGGAGTTTTTGGAAGTGACCGCCGGTCGGAAAAGATGTGCCACTAATATGAAGAGTATTAACACAAAATAGTTTGTTTGGTTAGTAATCAGAATCACATTATTTTGAAGTTTAGTTCTGTTTTTTGAAACAATAAGAGAGGGATTCTGTGATGTCTTTCTCATCGCCGCATAGAATATGTGAAGAATAGTTTGACAGCAATTCAATGTTAAGTGATTGAAGAGATTGTCGGTTGTATCCGATGGCAGTTCCATTTGCCGCCGTATTTATCAATTTTTCGTCTAATGAGGGAGAGGTCGACAAATAGCAAAAACAATGTTTGAACTGAAGTGAAGGCACTGCAAACTCACTGCACAAACCACTGCTTATTCTGATTTGAATATTAGCCGAGAAGTTAAAGAAAAGTTGTTCTTATATTAGACGCTCCCAGAGCTGCACAACTGGCACTACTCTGGCACTACTGAGAGAACGTATGGCAGAATTGCTTTACTCACCCATTCACTGATTCACTGATTCACTGATTCGGTTCACAGCTCGGATCGCAACCAAACTAATACTCAATACTACGCTATTATTTATAGACAGCTATAGTCACTGATCCACTCATGAATGGCTTGGGCTCCGACTAATAGCTGCTCACCTGTGCAGGGGTGCAGACCTGTGCAGGGGTGGACGAAGACATGCCTTATCGGAACAACTTTACTAGAAGTCTAAACACTCTCTCGTAACCTCCTTTGCTTGAATGCAGTGAAGCCAACCATCCATTGCAACACCAGTGCAAACACTCCTTGAATTTCTTACCGATCACTATTGAGGAGTGGCATCAGATGTACTGCCAGTTCCACCAGTAGTTAACATATGGTCTGTCTTTTATATGATGAAAGTATTCCTCATATCTGAGACCACAGCTTCACAACTGATCCAAAGTTATCTTATTTGTGACTTGAATTCGTTGATAGTATATAACAGACAGCATTTCAAACACCAAACAAACTACTCTTTGGAATCAAATTACAAAAATACGTTTCATTCATAATTTTAAATCAATTTCTGCACATTTTTTCGTTACAACCAATCATCTGACAAATTATGAATTCTTTGCCATCACTTCATTTCAATCACTCATACTATCAATTAATTCATTCAACTCTTTAATGTGTTTTCCCTTTAATTGAATTAATGACAAATAAATTGGTTAGAGTTGTAGATTATTGTGCATTATTGTGCATGGGCATTATTAAGTTGTAATTTCTCATTCGGGTCTGAAACCAATCGATTTACTCTTCGGTTTCTCTTCTTTTGGTTTGAGAAATAAATTGGGAACCAATTGATTGCCAATTCTTGAGGGTTAAGCACAGGCCATAAATTTGAACAATTGGTTGGCATTTAGTGGGACAGGTGTACATTTTGGGCATTGTGACCACGAGTAGAATGAGCTCTCGCCAGTACAAGAGCCACCTGCCAAGACTGTCACTGATCACATGCCTGGACAGCTCTAAAAACTTTGACAAATAGTATTGTGACAGAAGAAGAGAAATACTCTTTGGTTACAGTTTGTGTGCATTGCTGTGTAGTGCTGTGCTGTCAGCCACTGACGACTCCCGCTGTCTCTGCCAAACAAGTCTAATCTTCGACATACTTACCATTGACTTCAAATGTCACTCCATTCGTAACTCCTGAACACATTTCTCATAACTCTTGTACTTTAAGATTGATTTTGGCTGTGATTGAGAGCCGTCTGACAAACACTGCATTCAATTATAAGTTCGCTAATGTTTTCCAAATTTCAACCTTTTTTGAGTTTTCGGAACTCTCTCTCTCTCTCTCTCTCTCTCTCTCTCTCTCTCTCTCTCTCTCTCTCTCCCCTCTCTTTAATATCTCCATATAAGTCAGTTTAAGTCACAAATTGAGTATAAATCATAAGAAATTTTCTTTCGAATGTCACAAAATCTAATTTATTGCTGGTTTGAGCACTAATTCCAAACTCATTTATTTAGAAATACATGAAAACCAATATAAAAGTTGAAAATAATTAGTCTCTAATTAAAAGGAATCAATAGTTTATGAGTTTGCGATTAGTTGTTATGGTTTTGATTTTTGACATAAAGTAGTAATTAGTTATTGGGTTTGGAATGTGAAAAATGAATCCTTAAAAATATATTATCTCTGTTTTGATCATTGGTTTTATGAATAAAATTTTTGTAAGTCTTTCGTGAGGTTCAAACACATGCTTGACATGCAAACTGATCCAAAGGATCCAAACGCATCCATTGATAAATAAGCGGATTCTTTTGAATAGTAAGTCATTAATTTTATATTTAAGGATAGGATCTCCACTAAACTCTGTTCTCGATTGGCACGAATTGAATTTACTTTTAATAATTTACTATAAAAGATGGTATTTTATCAGTTGAATGGTTGGACCACTTCCTCGCAATCAAAACATTTTTTGCTGAGGGAAGTCAACATTCCAGAGCTGATACCCCCGTGTTATGAACTCTCCTCTGGTTGTGTCCGTTGTTATATTAGCCCCCTTTTCAAATGCTTTTGTATTGTGAGCCCAACAAAGGCTGAAGTGGGGAAGAAATTTAGTTCCGGTCAAATCGTTCACAAACTCGTTGCCATATAATGTGATCTAACATTATATGTCCATCAGTACCATCACTATCATCAGAATGCATAAAATGCAAGAGCACTGCATACAACACATACCAGAGCCTCAGGTATGAGCGATGTGTATGTCGATGACACGTTTGCCGCTCCAACTTTGCCGTTGCTCTGCCCACCACTCCACTGATATCTCAGCTATGAGTTCAGCTCTTGGAGTAATTGCGCAAAAATTCCATTCAATTCCTTCACATATTTCTTTCCATTCAATACACGAAACAAAAAATTCTTTTACTCAGCACTCAATCAATTGTTTTTTAATGCATTCTTCTCATGACTTCTCTCTTACAACATATGAATTACTTTTATTGTAATTCTCAATAATTTCCACGACTTTGGGATTTAATTCCACACTTTTTGCTCGAATTTTTCAAATATTTGTCAGCTATTCGTTACTTCAAACAAAGGAATTTGCAGTCGATTGGCCAAAACCTGGTCATTCCCAATATAAATTGTCTGGAATAACAAGTTGCCAAGCTCATTTTACTCAATTTTTAAATCATTTGTTAATCTTTTTTAAGAATTTTTCGTTATAATTATTTTAAATTTAATTATCGATACTTTGCTAAAAATGAAACTAAAATAAGTGTTAATTGACTGATAGGTAAGATGTATGCGGTGTTGGGCCGACGTCACGGACGAGTACTGGACGGCGACATTCAGGAGGGGTCAGACATATTCAACGTGACTGCAGTCTTGCCGGTGATCGAGAGTTTCGATTTTGCTAATGAAATACGTAAACAAACGAGTGGAAAGGCTTGTCCTCAACTGGTCTTCAGCCATTGGGAGGTATGAAGTGCCTCAGAAATGAGCAAAAGTTAGTGTACTCTCCAGGGTCACCATTGAGCTAAATGAACATGCTCGTTTCTGCTGGTTTTCGTTTTTAAACGAAAGTCAAAACAAATTGTTGTTTGAGTTAAAGCTTACATATAATCGAAATCAGTTAAACTGAAAACTACCTAAAAATTAGATATAATTAATCTGTTGATCGATACTATGAGGCCTTCGCACACACATAGCACACACATACACACCTTCCTTATGGGCTGATTAAAAAATAGGGTCCGTATATCAAATGTTTTATTTATATTTAATGAGATAAGTGGTACACAAGTGCTGCACACCTATCAATCTATGGCCAGGTATTGCTTCAATTCTATTGCTATAACGAGTGCTTTTTGTCACACCTGTTCCGGTGCTATTGGGAGTGGGAGTCACTCTTACCACGAATATGTAGTACAAGTATTTTGTGATTCACTATTTTAGGTGTAAGTAATGATATATAATAGCTATTGAGAGCCATTGAGAGCGCAGTTATCTTATGTTTGGCCAAACACTCCAAACAATAAATTCCATTACAAATAATTGCCAACAAAACTAAATAATCATTAAATCTGACAGAAATTTATCCAAAAACAAAACTATTTCTCTGAGTTTGAAAAAAAACATTAAATAACTAATAAATTCACAGACATTCTCACAAATAATTATATATTTCTAAATCTATTTCTTAAATTTCTCGATTTGTTGATCGTCCTGGCTCAAATAGTACACAATATCATATGGAATATCTATTATGTTTATTCACTGGTTTAGCATGCTCAATTTGAAAGCTCTCATATATAAACTATAAATCATTCGAAGAATATTTATTTTGTTTGTAAATTAATTTTTCTCTTTCAATGTAAAAATCCATCATTTTTTCAAATATTTGTCTTTTTTTCGATTCATTTATTTTCTAAAAAATTCTATGAAATGAGAAAATTTTAGTTTAAAGTAGTCGTCGGCGACAGAGGGTCAGACTGGTCAGGGGCTCGTTTTTCACAGATGATTCCTCGAATTTAGGGGGTCTTTTAGAGGAGGTTTCCTAAATTTTCTTCCGGCACATGAGTTTAGGCTGATCCCCTCCCCTTTGCAAACCCCTGGTTTAAAGCCATTATTGTATTGAATGTGAAAACTATTTCAATTTTTTTAATTTTAATTATTTATTAACAAAACTCATGTGCGGAGGGTTTGGTGATATTCGCCAAATACCTAAATCTACCTAGAGCTTTCAACAGACTTTCGACAAAATTATCAATTAACACTATACATGTATATATGCGCATAAATCAGGTCTGTCCAGGTTTAGAAATATGGTGCCATAAACCCTGACATCCCTCCGCATCCCTCACAATATTCAAAGCAATTCACATATTTTTTTATGATTAAAGGTCATAGATATGGACCCCTATTGGGTGCCAACAACTGAAGAGGAATACGCACACTATGGAGAGAAGTCCGACACATATAACAGAGCCCTCAAATATATGAATGGCGTCCGAAGAAGGAAAGGGATGCATATAGAAGAAAAAATAGTTGAGCATGCTGAAAAACAAAGAACTCTAACCAAAAATAAATAATTTTTTGAAAAATACATCACTTTTTTAAGAAAATTGTTATTATTTTGAGACTAATTTGTTGTCCGTAAGAATTTGTGATTAAGTTTTATATTTTAAGAAATAAAATATACGAAGAATTTCTATTCTATTCATTCAATAATTTTATTATTTCTTTGAATCGATTATATCTCAAACATTGAAGTAAAGAAACTTTTCATACATTCATAGGAATTGAACGATCGGTCGATCTATAGAACAAACTTATCGTCGATTCTTATTATAAGAATTTATTAGTTATTTAAACCAAAAGTATGTGGTCTGCAAATGAATTTTGTTGCAGGTATAGTTTCATACAGTTCTAGATCCATCCAAAACAATAGTTTGGATGCATTTTATCAAATATATGAGAAATTTGAAAAATTGTTTCGTTTATATTCGTTTAATTAATGGAAATATGAAAATGAATTTGAGGACAAGGGATGGTTGGGTTGAGAGCCTGACTATATCGAGTATATCTTGCAGTAAATGAACTGCGAAAACAAAACAAAGACATCTCCAGAGCAACGATTCATAAAATGAAAACATTACGAAATGGACCAAAATCTGGGCACTAAGTGGTCTCGAAATTTAAGGTAATTTTGTTTAAATAGTTAATTATTTTGGATTAAAAATGATTCTTCTGATGAAAATATGGCGTCAGTGAAGACAGTCACTCAGAATCTAATCGTTTGCGTCTAATTGAACGCCAGCGACAGCTTCTCGAAAGCAAACTCCAGCGCCAGCACCAGGTCGTCGCCACAGCCACCCGACCCTCAACTGCGAGGTTTAATCAATTGAATAATAGAATTTCGGGCCCAATATTCTAATAACTTTTGTGAAGGTCTATTAAATCAGGTATTTCTGGGCACAGGTCTTGTGAAAAGCTAATTGATTTGGAAGATTACAACAATGTTGGCGGTCTGGTTAACGCCGGCCTCTCTTCAACAGACCTATCCCTGTCCTCACCGACCGAAACGTTCAAAAATAGCGTTGAAGCCATTGAAAGCATCCAAAGTCTGTCCCAAAGCCACGTTCAGTCCTCTCAAAGAGTTTCGCCGTTTTCTTCACCAAAAAACTCGTCAATTATTAGCAAAACACAAATCGATGGCAAAACTGATAATTATTTGAATAAATCGGACAAAACTTCTGATCAAAGCTATAAAATAAGTTTCGATAAAACTCTGTTAACCCAAGAAGTCGTTGAATTGAATCCTTTGAGTTCAATACTAACCAACGAAGAACTGCTTTTGTTCGCAACGCAACCCATTTCTCCGCAGACGACACTCCACTGCACTATAATTCGGGACAAAAAAGGTTTTCTTAAATACAAAGAATAAGAAATTCTTTTTATATCTTTTGATTGATTTGATTATTTGCAAAGGATTGGACCGTTCCCTCTATCCTACCTATTATATGCACTTACAAGGTATCATTGGCTAACATTTGATCAAGTTGATTTAACTGAATTTCAATTGAATAGCAATTGTGAATAACTCAGAACAGGATAAGTCTGAGAAGTCGAGCGAACCCTCTTCGCCGAAGTCTCGCAAAAATAGTGTCGAACTCTTGAATTTCTCGAACGAAAGTTCAATGAATTCCAATCAGAGCTCAGATACGCCTCAAACCAATGGTGGGCCAAATCGTGGGCCACAACAGTCTTCAAACAATAATTACAGACAAGTATTTCTATTGTCCGGTCGGCGCCGAAAGAAGAGTAAGACTTACATAATCGGAAACGATCCGTTCGATATATCCCGGGGTAATTGTATCGCAAAACTCAAGTCTAATGTTTTGGGCACTCAATTCACTGCAATCAGGTCTGCATTCCTCCGATCATTCATTCATTTCGTTTCCACTTATTTCCAAATTATTCTTAGGATTAATACAAACGGTCGCCGACAAGAAATTGCTTCAATCATCTATGTATTCATCATTTCACCCATTAATCTGTTGGGAGAGAGAGAGAGAGAGAGAGAGAGAGAGAGAGAGAGAGAGAGAGAGAGAGAGAGAGAGAGAGAGAGAGTTGTTGTATATCATTGTCTTAATTATTATTTTTATTATTTCCAGGAAACAAATGTATTGGGATTTAAAGGTCCGCGAAAAATGACAGCTTTGATTCCAAAATATGACCAGGTTAATATTACTCTTATTGTGAGAATTTATTAATGAATTCCCAGAAATTTTAAACGCCCAGATTCACAATTATTTATCTCTTTTATCATTTGATTCGGTATTAAATTCAAGTTTTTATTCACTTTAATGTCAGGAAAACTATATTATAGGCTATAAAATGAAAAAACAAAATCCCTTTTGAAAAACGGAATTTTAGAAACATTAAAAATATACCACTTTTTGGACAGACCTCACCTCTAAGCCTACATTTTGAAAAGCATTTAATCAGATCGGGGTTTAATTGATCGGTAGTTAAACACATTTGAAGAATACGTTCGTTCGAATTGTTTTGATTTTAATTAAAGTCATTTAATGGATGTATTAATAGATCAATACTCTGACAAATTCGTCGATTTTTGAAGAATGGAAGCGAAACAATAAAGCCATCGTTCAACTCAAGAACAAGACTCCCATTTGGAACGACGGTATCATTTAAATTACAAGTTTTACATTATGCATGCTCAATTCTTACCTTAAGTAGTAGTAGACCTGTCTGTCAATTACTTATTGATAGTCGGGTTATATCAACCAATTTGTCAACATTTGGTTTTTTTTTTGCTAAAATTATTGGGGGTTTAAAGTGATGACAAGCCTTGATATTTATTGCTTGATAGTCAACAAACTGATTACTCACATAAACTCATAAAATTATCGATTAATAGAGACGCAATCCTATGTTCTCAACTTCAAAGGACGAGTGACCCAGGCCAGTGTGAAAAATTTTCAGTTAGTTACTTGCAATGAGAGAGAAGACATTCAATTGTCTTCTCCGACAAATCAATCGAATATTTCTAATCAAACGAATTCGTCGTTCGCACCGACAATACCCGTCACTCAACCACTGGGAGAGACTCTGAGCAGTGAATTAGTGTCGATGCAATTCGGAAGAGTGTCTGCCTCTCAGTTTTCGTGTGATGTGTCCTGGCCTATGTCCCTCCTCCAGGCTTTTGCCATCGCTCTCAGCAGTTTTGACTCTAAACTAGCATGTGAATAATATTAATTTGAATCAATCTGAATGAATCCAGTGGTGACACCTCTGACCCCTCAACACTACCCAATATGTCTGCCAACGATTTGCGAGACATTGATTCCACTCTTTTTTCAATTATTTGCGATTATTCTCGCGATTAATCACTTTTTATGTTTTCTTATATTTTTGTTGTAAATCCAATTCAATCAATAAATTATTTATTATTTATTCGATTTAATACTTCATTTATATACCAAATCATTGATTGTTTGCAAGAGTCAAACAAAAATTAATTAATTATTAAATGATTGAAAGATTAGGAATAAAGTGAAAGCAATTAAAGGGAAATATGAGTTGAATTCCATTTTGACGATTCGTTATTACAATACATTTATAAATAAATAATGAATTAAAGCAATAAATTCTAATAATTTGTATTCACGTTATGTCGTATTCAATAAAGAGCTCAAAGTTTAGACAAATAAATAGATTCAAAATTGAGATTATCTTTGATTTGATTGAATGTCATTTTAGTTAATCCAGTGAATAATAGATTAGTAAAAATCAATTCTTATATGTTTTCAAATTTTAATTTAATTGAGTATAAGTCCAATATTAGAGGAAAAGTTACTAGCTTAGTTTTCACTCCATTTTTAGTTATATTCCAGTCTTGAATCAGAGTTGAAGTTCTGCCGTCGCTTCGGTTAACTTAAGTCAAAGAATATAACAAATGAGTCAAAAAGTTTATTTGAGTTAAATTCAATGCAAACCATTTGCAGGAGTATTTCGATTTTCACTTTCAGAAGTTTATTTTCTTCTAACAAAATGCGATTAATTGATTCAATATCTTTCATCTTCTGATTAATATTAGAGTTTTGATCACTGGAAAGCCATTGTCCAGTTCTTGGCTCAAAAGTGATGATCCGATCGTCTAATTGAAGTTTAATGACATCACTTTCAGAACTGTTATCAAAATTTTGATTCAATTCTCTGTGAAGTGTTGACAGAGGTTTCGACTTTCGAATCGGATATTTCTTATGAGTGAAACGATTGGAAAACAACGGCATAATTGCTGTCAATTAATCCTAATTACAATCAAATCATTTCAAACAACAAAATATGATAAAAAGAGATGAATGGTTACCATAACAACACATCATTCAAAACATAACAGATAATCCTTTTTTCTTGTTCATTGATCAGCACAAACAAACCAAGTTTGTAGATATGTTCCATATGTAGACATAGCACTTCATATCTATGATATTCCCTGGGTATCATTTTTGAGAATCGTCAAAATGAATGGATATTATTTATGACTTAACGATGTTATGTTAGCTTAGATTAAATCGAAAACTCAAACTCAGAATAGAGAGTAAAGTGCCGATCAGTTTCATAGGAAATCCCTAATTTAGTTTTTCATTATTTGTCTCAAATAAAATTGGCCTTTCCTCAAAAATTCATCAGGATATATTCGAATAATTTTTACCATAATTTCGTAACACATGGCATTTAGACCTTTGGCACCCGGTGCCAAAAAAATGACGGGATTGGCTATTTCTAATTTTAAAGGACTTCTCCCCATATTGTGGAGAAACAATTCCTAATCTTTTTGCACACATTTGAGCTCTGATTCAATTAACTCTTTGGCTTTTTATCCAAAAGTGATCAAAGTTTAGGAATTTATTTGTGTTATAAAATTTGTGTATAAACTTAGATATTCATTAAACTATATGACTATAAAAGTGAATTTGTATTATAATTGGGGCAACTCTCCGATCGGGGGAGGGGGTAGAGGCGAGTGCTCTTAATTTGATTTAAATACCGTTATATCGGCTAAAATTTCGAAAATGGCAGATAATATGGCGAAAAATGGCTAAGTACCTAAAGAGATCCCCAAGGTGAGGGGTTCTCAAAATATTCCCAGAAAAGGATTTTATCTAAATCCCCTTGCTTGCCCTTCATTATAATTGAAACTTTGGTGCATGATTAAAAATATGTGTTAATGTGTTTACTCATTTCTTTTTTTGTTTGGTTTTTGTTTTAAAAATAAGATTAAATTATTCAAAGTTTTAATTTTATTCGTTTAAAGTTTAAACTTTTGAAATTCAAAATCTGAGTATTTTATTGAATTTGAATCGAAAAGTGATTCAATTTGTGATATATTCCTATAATTCAATTGCATTCAAAGCATTTGAATCAAATTGAGAACAAAGAGACAAATATTGAGAAAATGGAAGACTATGTCTGACTATAAGTAGTGAAGAGCTGTTACCGTCATTTGGCCTCAAGTGATGTTTCCCTCCCATACCCTCTCATATATCATTTGTGACAGATTTCGTTTCTGAGTCGATAAAGAGATGATTTTAAAAAATGACTCGTTTATGTGAAAGTGAATGTGAGGGTCATTTGGACTCTTACTCTAATCTGCTCTCAATGTTAACTAAATTCATAACTTTTCCAAATGGTTTCAATCGATTTTCAAAACACTTTTCTGAATATTATTTCAGAAATATTTCAATCTTTGAATTCTATTCAAAACTATTCGTTATTTTTCGGTTTCATATCATTGTTTTTGCTCTTAATTTACTTCATTTATGTGGTTCTCTACTTCAACGACATATTTGTGGTAAGATTTTGGTTATTCCTTAAACTAAGAATCAATCGAATCGTGATTAGGATTTGAGTGACACAAAAGTTGACAAAAGTTTGTGGAAAGCCGTCAATGAAGGCAATGAATTGCCGCCGCATTACCCGAATGGTTGGATACCTGTTCTCGAGTCCGCAAACATTCAAATCAATCGAATCAAAAATTTTAGAGCTTTTGGCCATCAATTGGTGGCACTCAGGGGACAGTCCGGTCAGGTCTATGTTTTGGATGCCTTTTGTCCTCATTTGGGGGCAAACATTGGAGTCGGCGGTAAAGTGGTTTCTGAATGTGGTTATGACTGTATTCGATGTCCATTTCATGGCTGGACTTTTAGAGCAAATGATGGCCTTTGCGTTAAAATACCAGAATTAGAGCGTAAGCTATAAATCAAAAGAATATTTTTTAATAAACTTTTGTTTGAAATGTGAAAAAGGATGTGATATACCCAACGCCAGAATCAAAGTCTGGGAATCACATGAAGTAAACGGAATTTTATTCGTTTGGTATCATTCAGAAGAAGTTAAACCCTTTTGGTTTCCCAAACAAATCCATGAAATCCATAACAAAATTTGGAAATTTGAGGGAAGAACCGAACATCTGGTGAGCTGTCATTTTCAGGTCAGTTTCAACACTACTTACACTCGAATATGTTTTTAAAGTTTTGTTGATCGCAGTCAAAGAGAGGTCAGAGAGAGGTCAGAGAGGACCCAAGAGACTTTATCTGATCTGATATGCCTTTAATTTCCTGATATAAGATATTAGAACACTGTTTAAAGTTATTTTTGTTTATAATTGATACGTTATATTCTAGGAAATTCCAGAAAACGGCCCTGATAGAGCACATCTACATGAGTTGCACAGCCCTGCAGTCATGTCTGGAACTGTAGTAAACAAAGCCTTATTTTATGAATTATTGTCAAAAGTATTGTATCACGAGTGGGAGTCCGAGTGGTGGAGCGCCTCCTCTCCTGACAAACACATCGCACACATGAATCTCAATACGAAAAACAAAGTTTTCGGCTATACTTTACTTGAAATCGATTTTACAGTCAATCAAATCGGACCGGCATTTGTTGAATTGAATTTCAAGACTAAGGGTTTTGGAGGTATTTGCGGCACTTTCTTGCAAATGGTTACTCCTATTGAACCGAATCGGAACAGAATAATTCATCGAATTTATGCGGAGCCAACACTTATGGGCAAACTATTGGCAAAATTCCTTCTTTACGGGGAATTAAGAATGGTTTGCATTCTTCTAAATATCAAATAAATTAAATATTTTCTGTTTTACAGCTCGAGAGGGATATTATTATTTGGAATAATAAAAAATTCCTCAAAAATCCCATTTTCTGTAAGAATGAGAAGAGTTTGGTTCGATTCAGGCGTTGGTTCAGACAATTCTATTCCGACAAAGACTTCAAATCAACTAATTATTGAGTTTTCGATTTCAAACACAATTATTGTATTGCATTCGAGTATTAAATAAATGATTGTTTTCAATGAATTAATTAATGCTATTGTCTATAGATATGTCTCAATCAGACATCACCAGGGGGAGAGGGAGGGGGGCAAGAGAATTTTCCCGAACTCTGCGGTCAAAATAAAAGTCCAAAGATTTTCGCCAATTTTCAGGAAATTTGAAAATTTAGGGGTTTTGGGGGAGGGGTCCGAAAACTCATCGGAATTATATTACAATTTTTTGCATTTTCAAAATTTTAAGGGGGGCCCAAAAATTGACCAAAAATTGACTGAGCTCGGGAAAATTGTCCGTTCGGTGATCCGAGGTCGGGAACCACCTAAAGTAGGGTCACCCCCGGCGATGTCTGGTCTCAATCAATGTTTGACAATCAGTTTAAAACTGTTCTCTCTTGAGGACAAAGATTCCAAAATATAGTATTATTTTAAAAAATTCTAAAATTAATAAAACATTACATAAAACGTTAAAAACGAAAGAATTGAAAAATTAAAGTTAAGTCATAAGTAATCGAATAAATTATTAATTTAGATATTTGATCATGCTAATTTCATTGGAACCACGAGAATCAGTGATGGCCATCCAATTATCAATAGAAGGGTACAGAAGACGAGGTCCTGTTGTTTGTGAATAACTCGTAATTTGTTTATATTTACCAAAAATTAAAGTGTTTCGCAAATTATTGAGTTTTGGGAAAATTCAGTATTAATTATGTCGACGGCTAATGATTTCCGAAGAAAGTGGGACACAGAAGAGTACGAGAAAAAGGCTCAGCAGAGGATCAAAGGAAAAGATAACTCCAGTGATGAGAATGAGTCCGACAATGAGGACAATCAGAAGGACGCCAAAGAAGAGAGTGAACCAAAAGAAGTGAAAAAACGGGAAAATCTTAAGCCCCGGGAATTCAGAGTAGACTTGGAGTCAAAGTTAGGAAAGACTGTTGTCATCAACAAAACGACTCCGAGTTCACAGACGGGTGGCTTCTATTGCGAGGTCTGTGACTGTGTTGTCAAAGACTCCATCAATTATTTGGATCACATTAATGGCAAAAAACATCAGAGGAATCTCGGAATGAATATGAAGGTCAACAGATCCACTCTCGAAGATGTCCGCAGAAGATTCGAATACAATAAACGCAAACTCGAAGAACAGAAGAAGGAGTTTGACATCGAAGAGAGGGTTAAAGAACTCAAAGAAGAAGAGGAAAAACTCAAAGAGTATCGAAAAGATAAGCGCAAAGAGAAGAAGAAGAAGAAGAGGACCGATGAGGACGAACTCCAAGACGACGAAATGGCGCGACTCATGGGTTTCTCCAAATTCTCTTCCAAATGAACTTTCATTAAATCATTCATTTTATTCGTTTTTTATTCACATAAAACACAAAACAATTGATTTCTTCATTAATCTCTGAAAATATTAAAAATAAAAACAAATTTCAATTCAAATTAAAAAGTCGTAAGTTTTTAGTGAAACCGTGTTTTGTAGTCCGAAGTATTGAAATTAAATACTTAACTCTTCTAACATTTATAACAACAAAAATAAGACAAAGGGGGAAAGGGGGCCGACACTGGCGCAGCGCTAGAGTGCGCGACTTCAGTCTCGAGAGCTGTGGGTTCGAGTCCCACTCTCGTCACTCTTTTTCAGAGGAGAAGAGAGAGGGGAGAGAGAGAGAAGGAGAAGAGAGAGGAGAGAGGAGAGAGAAAAGGAGAAGAGAGAGAGAGAGAGAGGGACGGAGAGAGAGAGGGACGGAGAGAGGGGAGAGAGAGAGAGAGAATGATTTATCACAT